>JABASM010000135.1:0-33040 GCA_019776545.1 Brachystomella parvula
AAAAAAGCCTTCAATCGTAAAGTCCCTACTATAAATATAATTTAGCTTTCACGTTAAATGCGTTGATTGCTGAAGTTGCCGTGCAGAAAACAAATGAGAAAAAATGAGATTCTTGAGTTTTAAGAAAGTTGAAAAGTTTCTCCGGTATACTATTTACTCGGACACGCTGTATTCCCTGCCAAGAACCGTCAAAGAAAGTCTGCTTTCGCTCGGAATGGAGTACACTTTACACTTGGTTGGGAATTCTATGGACAAATGTCAGGCTTTACAGGCATTTGTCAATAGAATTCCAGCGTTAACAAAATAAATAAGGTTTTGTTTGAAAATTGTTTTTCTTCAATACCAGCTATTGCACGGAATTTGGAAGAAGCACCCAGAATCGTCTGCCATTGTCTTCATTTGGATTGTAGTAGTCCTTTCTCGGAGCGAACGCACAATCCATTGGAAGCGTTGCCACATACAATGATCCTCCCATCCTAACTTTCAGCGAGTTTTATGATTTCCATTGTTCTCGATTCTGAAAAATTGGTTGCAAGGCGCGCTTAATTTACTTTGTCTTTCCTCGAAATTTAATTCCGTTTGGTTTACAGTTTAGTATTCTTACAACTAGGAGTTAACGGAAGAAACTTCTTTGGTAACTGTATTAATTACATTAGTAAAAACAACCTCTTTCAAACAACAGCGTAGATTCTTTAGTACGATCCTTTTGTGTCAACTGATTTTTTTTCTTTTGGAGTATAGAGGCCTAAGTTAATTTATTATACTAAAAAGTGAGAGAGATGTGTGTCTGTTGCGTAAAAGTTAAAGGAGGGTGATCTTCTAAAATTATTAAACACTAAATTAGGAAAATTGTGAGTTTGTAATAAGTTTAGAAGTAATTAATTAGTGGTAATTTTAGGAAGGTTAGGAAGAGCAAAACACCTTTTTTTTTGTGCCCAGAGAAGTGCGCAAATGGGAAGAAAAAAAATCGGTTTCTTGATTGTTTTTCCTTGATTGACTTTTTTTCTTCTTCATCACTGAAATCACAGATTAAACTTTATTCCTCTGTACTCCCCGCCTTTGGTCTCCCTGTTGAACGAAGTGTTTTCCCTGTTACCACCTGTGAGGGAAGCGGTGGCCAGGGGTCAGAGGATCATGAAATCACCACACGGTCACCGCGTTCCATTCCGTTCAACGGATTTGGTAGTCCAACTGAAAAATAAAATTTGAATAGGTAATTAGACTAAAGTAAATTAGGGGAGGTGACAGTCATGACAAACATGGAGCATACACTGGTATCAGCAGGGGTAGCATTCACGTAAATTCTTTTTTAGCAGGTTCATGCATTCACAAGCACACGTCGACTAGGTCTCGGGTTCAACCTATGCAGACGGCATTTTGCTATTAAAACATCCTTTGATTCATCTACACAATGATAACAAAAGGAAGGAGAGCCAATGGAAATGAATACGAACAGCTTTCACTTTGAGAGAAAGATTAAAAAAAGCAAGTGTACCTTTTTAAGAACAGAAAATTGCACCACGGGAAAATTATTTTCTTCTCATCCTACAAACTTTCTATTGTAAAAGTTTTCATTTTTCAAGGCAGAAGGAAATTGAAGGAAATTGAAAGTGGAATGAGAAAAGGAGCTTTTTTATGTCTGAAGTCTCTACAGGTTTTAAGGGTACTTTGATTGATTCATTGAAATGAGTCAGGGAAATTAGGGTTAGGCGTTGTTTTGTCCCGTTTGACGATCTTGAGCACGATTCCAAGCCTTTTTCATCGCTAAAATAAGCCAGTTGTAAAAAACAGAAAGAAATGATTAGGTGAGTTAATTACAGCAGCGCAAATCTTTGTAGTTGAGTAATTGTTAGTGATTAATTCAAGCTGAAAAAGAGTGTGAGTGGATTTAATGAGTGATGTAGAAATTTCCAAATTAGAAAACGGAGTATAGTTTACTGAGAGAAAGGTTAGTCCATGCAGGAGAAAGAAGAGAAAGTTGTAAACCTCCCCCTCACCGAACTAATAATGAGTTAATAATGAACGTGATTCAATTTTTTACTATTGAAATATTGCTAGGAATCCCTGGCGTCCACCCATACTGTTCTTCCTATTTCGGATTTCATTTGTCTTTATAGTGATATTTTGTTCTTACCCATTTTTGGAGTAGAAAGTAGGTCTTTGGCTGGGTTATTTTGCTTCAGTGCATTCATTCGTCGTGGTTGAGTTGACCCACTTCCACCTGGTCCTTGGTTTCCAGTTGGCTGTCCACCTGGGCGAATCTGCCCCGGTGGTGGTCGAAGGGTTTCCACAGGAATTACTCTTCGACGCTTCTTTGGAAGTTTTGCTCTTGCCTACATAAAATTTTAAATCGCTCAAAATCCATGCACAATTATTTGATCTTCTGCTACTAAAATACAAAGAGCTCACCTGAGTATGGGAGTAATACATGGTAAAATTGGATACGATGACAGGGACGGGGAGTGCGATCGTGAGTACGCCCCCAAGAGCGCAAAGAGCACCAACGAACATCCCAACGTAGGTTTTAGGTGTCATATCACCATATCCCACAGTTGTCATCGTCACCAGTGCCCACCAGAGGCCTAATGGAATGCTATTGAAGTCATTCTTCGGATTTGCCTGAATTCTTTCAGCGTAGTAGACAAGGCTCGCAAAAACTACGATACCAAGCGCCAGGAAGAACACGAGAAGCGTCAGCTCCTTTGCCGACGCTCTAAATGTCTATACATGGGAAAAATGAGAATAAATAAATGTCTAATTAGAATTGAGGCTTAATTTTAATTCCTAGATCTAAGCTCCTACCTGTATGAGTATCTTGAGACCAGATGAATGTCTAGTGAGTTTAAAAAGCCTCATTATCCTAATGATGGAAAAGAATTCAAGGATATCGGCGTTCTCTACGTGTGCTGCATATTTCTGAAGTATCAGGTCGACGTAGAAAGAGAGTGTGGCGACATAGTCGATGATATTGACAGAGGCTCTTATAAACGCACACTTGTTCGGAGCGGAAATAAAACGAATGAGAATCTCGAATGTGAACCAGGCATTACAGACGCACTCAATGTAAAAGAAGGCTTCGTGCGCATTAGTCCCAGCCTTGTCCAGTGTCCAACTCGTCGTATTCCGAGAAGTCTGAACCGTGATATTACGAATTTGGGGTACCCTCATGTCAGGGTGTGTTTTGAGACAAAATGATAAAATTGAAATACCAATAAAGAATACACTCATTACTCCTATTACCTGGAATCCCATTAATTTAAATCATTACGTCATGTTACAAATATATAATTTAATTTCAGACTGGGACTCACTTTGGCCGAAGAAGATGAATAAGGCTCGTCAAAAAGTGACCAAATTTTCGGTTTCATCCTCTGCCACCATGTTAAGTTTCCGGAGACATAGTCATCTTCGAATCCGAATTTCCTAGCCAGCTCCTCATCAGTTGGTTTTTCAGTATCCAGGTCTAGCCTGTCTAAAACCGTTAAAGTGTCTTGTGTCTCCCGATGCTAAGTTCAGAAATAAAATAATTTATTAAAATTGATGGAAATCGAGAGGAAAGAATTTAACTAACCTGTGTATAGGTCATCCAGCAGCATGGTTCCACTTGGTTAGAGTCTAATCCCCAAAATTCTAACTCCTCCTCAAAAAGTGGGCCACAGACATCGGTAGGGTAATGCAATTTGCCTGTACGGTAGTAATTTAGCACCTGCAGAGTCAAAATTCAGCTTCATAAATTCTCGCTGCGTTTGACGGATGCATTTTCATCATTTTTTAAAAGGATTTCAGGTGGAAAATAGGAAGCCGGCTTTCTAACCTGAGCAAAGACGCCCGGATGTCTGTCAAAGAAGTACTCGTTGAGGATGGGGTCATAGTTAGCAAGGGCTTCTGTGAGGCGAGAGAGCCTCGTGGCTGGTATTTTCTTGAGCGTCGCCTTATAGGTTTCATGTCGAATCCCACCCACGTTGAGGACAACCCTGTTCTCGGCGTCCATGTTTGTGTTGACGTTCAGCATCTTGAAGTCTTGGTCTTCTTCAAGTGTAGGTGGAAGATGGTTGAGGAAGAAGGATGATGATGATGATGAAGTGGATGGAAGTTAAGGGAGAGCCATAGGAAGTAGACGCTGTTGCGCTGGTAAGAAGACCCAGCACCACCACCACCTCTCCACAGATCTCCGATCGTAAAAATCTAAATTGAGATACGTATCTGTTTATTCTCCTTCAAACCCAATGGATCTTCCTAATTCATCTTCTCAAATTCTGCAAGGGAAGGCAGATTGAGTTCGTACAGGTAAAGTCATAAAAATTACGGAAATACACTGAGTCACTACTTGAGTTACTCATCTCTCCCTTATTTATAGCAAAATCTTTTCAACAGATCACTGCTCCTTAGAATGAGAGCATACAGAAATTTAAAAAAATCTAGAAAAAAGAAAAACGAAACTACGCAAAAAATAGCCGGTCAAACTCCGTGCCGGATAAATTTAGCGTTCCATTAGCATTGAATTCTGAGAAATTTAAAAATTATTCACTTTTGCCCGTGTTAAATTTCTTTAACAGCCGCTAATTAAATTTCACAAAGTTCAAATCGGTCAAGTACTGTTTGCTCACCAAAATTAATTAATTAAATTCCAGCTTTCACTAACAAAACACCAGGGTGAATTCCCTTACCTCACGAGTATGTTTGCCTTCCTTTCATTTAGATGGTGTAATTAAACAATTGACACTTCTTATCCCAATATTTGATTAGTGTAAAATATTAGAGGGAGTAGGGGAGAAAGCCCCCACCTTTAGCTCTACAAAAATTACAACTTTTTCCAAATGATAGAGTTCTTAAATTGTTTGATGAGTTTTCAGAACTAATGAATTCCAATTGCCTAATTTTCTCTGGTATTATGATTATAATTGAGCTCTTAAACCAGTTTCTTGGAGCTCTCAATGACTTTCTTCGGTGTAAGTGTTGCTCTTCTGGGTTGAGAATCGATTGAGACTGCAGGTGAAATTAGAGAAAGGCATGGCTCCGTATTCCCCACCATAGGCATCACATCAATAACTATGAACCAAAAGTAAGGGCACAGGCGTTGAAAAAATTCCTCCTCAGTCACTGAAATCCGACGACGGGAACTTTCTCTCTCCTCCCGAAATTCTTCCTTTTATTCCGAATCCGGTAGCGGTGGAACAAGCAGAGGGACTCCAGTCCTCATGGAAGAAAACTACAAGGAAAAAAGATGACAAATTGGATTATCTTGACAAACAATATAAGTATTGACAATAGCCGTCTTATTTCCAGAAACCCTGGATGAATTTCCAATGTATTCTTCATACACAAATGAATTCTGAATCATTGTGGATTCTATAAAATTGAAGCTATCAATTAAGGGCTCATTTTCTTGACAAACATTGCGTGCGGAACGATATTGACAACCTGGAGTGGAGAATGAAATAAATAACTGGAATCAATGGCTCTTCTGGAAATGTTGTGATTTTTTATCCATGGATACGCAATATTTGGTGTACATCAGGTGAAGATAGGCAAAGGAACCAGGTCCTCAGTGTCAAAAGCCTTTCACAATCGCTCCATAAGCTTTGAGCAAGGGAAAAAAAAATTTGATAAACATGAAGCTAAATATTACTTTTGACGAATACCCGAAGCATAGAGATGTGGCCACTTCAGTGACATGGACAGACTGTGACGAAATACTTTCATCTGGGTAACAAATTAACATTTTTTTCTGATAATTTACAATGCCGAAAAAATAAATCATGTGGCAACGCTTGGGTTCTACTGGACCTATGCTTGTTTGAGTCCAAAAATTCTCTCTTCTTTCTTTTGATAAGAGTTAGCTTATCCCTGAAATGATGCTGGAGCTACGGATAACGTTTGATCAGGATGAGCCATATCACGGCGCGGTAGCAACTTCTGTAGTATGGGATGGGGTAGACGAAATCATTTCCTGCGGGTAGGCGCATAGCGCTCCACTTTGTTTCCGACCCCTCTTTATCTCCACGCTGCTTTTTTTCTTTTCCAGAGACGACCATCAAATCCTCCGATGGAATCTCCTAACCAATGACACATCTGTACTTATCGAGCTTCCGTCAGATCTTTACCCAGTTTCAATGAAATGGCCTCAGCAAGTTGCCGGGGGAATGCCTACAGCGGGGCGGAAAGCCAATGAGCTTCTACTGGTTACTGGCTCTGACGGATGTTTTTATCTGTTCGGAAAAGGAAACCGGCTAGAGAAAACTGTCCAGGCACATCAAGGTAAACAATAATTTTCTATTTTATAGATTTTTGAACTGCAGTTTTAATATGGATACTTTTAAGGTGCTATTATCAGCGGTTCCTGGAGTCCGAATGGCTCAGAAATCCTAACGTCAGGGGAAGACGGTTTTTTAAGGATTTGGTCGCGGGCTGGAATGCTTCGCTCAATTCTTGCTCAGCATCACATGGCAGTTTACTGCAGTGCCTGGGGTCCAGACGGCCGCTCTATTCTCTATGGTCTTGACAAAACACTTGTAATTCGTCAAAGTGTAGCCGGCTCACGGCCGCTGGAATGGAAAGCCCACGACGGTCTCATTTTGTGCGTCGCTTGGAGCCCCACTTCCAATCTCATTGTTTCTGGAGGAGAAGACTGTCGATATAGGTTAGAGCAGCATATAATTCCATCTAATAAGGAAAAAAGGTCACAGGAAAATTATTCACAGGGTATGGCATCCTGACGGTCGCTGCGTGTACACGAGTGTAGCAGTGGAGTACCCTGTCATCTCGCTGGCCTGGGCCCCTTCCGGAGAATTATTTTCCGTTG
This sequence comes from Brachystomella parvula, assembly GCA_019776545.1. Taxonomy (NCBI): domain Eukaryota; kingdom Metazoa; phylum Arthropoda; class Collembola; order Poduromorpha; family Brachystomellidae; genus Brachystomella; species Brachystomella parvula. Next base: position 6,803 of record JABASM010000135.1, read on the forward strand.
GTGGGTTTAGCATGATTAGACTCTGTGATAGGTTTGGATGGACGCATTGCGTTGAAAATCCAAAGTTTGGGAGCGTCTATTCCATGGAATGGAGTTCAGACGGGACTCAGTTTGCCGGCGCAACTTCAGAAGGTCATATATTTGCGGCCAACGTCATCCTCAGAACCTGCGTTTGGAAAAACATGGAGGCCATATTAATAGCTCATAACGTAGTCAGCGTCAGTGAGTTCAGGGCCAATACGAGAGATCGACTAGAGTTCCAGGAAAGAGTCATTCACGTAATGCTTCTAATTTCTTAATTATATTTAGGGATTTAATTCTAATTTTTACAAAGTACTTTCCTCCTTGCCACAGATTTCAATGAATTACGGCTACTTGATTGTAGTCCTGCCTACACAAATATACATCTACCAGGTGGCAAACATTCCAACCCACGTCGTCTGCGACCTCAAAGAGCCAAACTCCATTTATTTGACCCTGCAATCAAAAAGGTAAAGGCTGGAAAATTTATTAGCTACCTCAGAGGTTTGATTTGTGAAATTCCTGATAGGAATTTCATTCTCTGCGGTCATGCTGGAATCACGAGTCGCTCATACGACGGTCGCCAGCTAGCACAAATAAAATGGCCCGGAATGCAAAGTGAAATGCTCAACGTCCGTACAACGAGCATAGCGGAAGACATGATCGCCCTTATTGACCAATCAGAGCGAAAACTCATCCGAATTTTTGACACGCACAATGGGCGACTTCTCCACGAAGAAAGATCTTCAGTAGATATTCTTCAAGTAGCTCTAGCCCAAAGCGATACCACCGGACCGGGGGAGCGGCAAATGGCCTACACTGATAAAAGCCTTGACCTCTACCTCACTGTTATCAAAAGGCAAGGGAAAGCGGATGTAGCGAGGCGCCTAGGCACGGCAACGCTCTCTATTCTCTGGCACATAGAAGCCCCAATGCTTGCCACAATACGGGAAGGCCGAGTTAGAATTTACTATTTTCCACAAGTGCTCTTCGTGGATCCGACGCTTCTTGAGCACACAGTTGAGGAAAAGGAAATTGGGTGAGAAAACCTGCCTGCTGCCTTAATTACGAACACAGCTAATGAATTCGGGGAATTAGGGATATGGGGCCGTCACCTGAACTCTCCAGCTACATGGAGAGCTACATCCGCCTCCGGAAGGCTGATGGAACCATGCTCTGCACGACGGGTAGCTACTTTGTCCCTCAGTTGTATCAGTTTGCATCTGCTGGAAATTTCGGGAAAGCACGACGTCTCTGCCGATATGTCAATGCAAGTTACAACCTCTTTCTCAATTCTTTAATTTGAGGGTATTTAAAACCCTCAAGTTAAACAGAATTCTTCCTCTTCCTTTTCAGGACAAAACGCTATGGGGTGTTTTGGCAGGGCTGGCAACAAGTCGTGCGGAGTTGGATATAGCAGAAATCAGCTTCAGCGAAATCGGTCATTACGACAAGGTTGAATTTCTAAGCAACATAAAAGTAAGTTAGAAAATTAAGTTGTTGGAAGTAGTTTTCTTGATTAGAAATCTTTTTAAAGTCCATTCCAGACGATCTGATTCAGAAATGCCAGAGAGAGTTATTCATCGGGGGAGTTCCAAAAGCAGAAGCGTTATTAATGCAGGCTGGAAGAATTTCCGATGCCATTACACTCAATATTGAATGCATGAACTGGGAACGGTAAGTTAGAAATTTAAGAATGTAGATTTTCAGCATTAATTTTTATTTTTGGAGTTAGGGCTCTGGAGCTAACCCTGAAACACAAGGAAGATGCAAAGGTCCTCAATGAGAAGCGACTTGAGTTCCTAGAGTCACTGAACGTGGAAGAATTTTTACCACGATTCTTAGAACTGGCGACCTACCTCAAAGGACAAAGTGAGAAAGAAAATCAGGGTCAAGGCAAAGGGAAAAAGAAGAATATGGAAGCCGGAAGGAAGCAGTCGGAAAGCAAAGAGACTCTAGAAGAAGAAGTGGCTGAGCTGAGTGATACTGAGGATGAGTAGCGGCAGAGCAGAAGCTAAACTGGCCAGTTTGGCGACCAAAAATCAGCCTGGAGTTTTTAAAGATCTAATTAAAATTTCAATTAAATAAAGTGATGCTACAGCGTTTTTTTTTAATGGGAGTGGTATGGGATTTTGTTTACAAGGTGGAGGTGAAATGCATTTGGCATTATGGTGATAAATGCTCTGTCGCAAACAAGGGTATGGACTATGGGACAAAGCGGGGTTGATCCCCTGCCTTATGTCTGTTTTTTCCTTGACTTATAAGCTCTGTACCATTACATCTTCTTCCCAGTTTTTCCAGAGGACTAGCTAATATAGACTCCAGATTAACTGGACAGTTGAGGATAAGAAGAGAAGCTCTCGGCTGCGGATCTTTCCTCAGGTGAGATTCTGAACATCATATTTACAAATACTCCCCAACATCACAGAGCAGAGATCCGTGGATTTATTATATTTTTGGATAGGAATTTCTCAGCAGTTAAATTCGGCTGTCAAAATGTCGTCGAATCAGGCGATCGATGTCAACTGCATGACGCTCACCCGGTTCGTATTAGCTGAACAACGGATACGAGCACCGGAAGCCAAGGGGGACCTCACGCTTCTACTTTCCACGATCCAATCTGCAGTAAAGGCAATTTCATCAGCTGTCCGAAAAGCTGGGCTGGCTAAATTGTAAGTGAACAGCGAAAGCAGAATTTTTTTTCGATAAAAATAAGAAATTAAAATTATTTTGCATGTTTTTTTCAGATACGGAATGGCAGGTGAGACGAATATACAAGGGGAGGAAGTGAAGAAGCTGGATGTGCTGGCCAATGATCTGTTCATTAATTTGATGCGATCATCATTCACAACTTGCCTTTTGGTCTCGGAAGAGAACGAAGATGTGATTGAGGTTTGTCCTTCCTTCTTATCTCTCACTAAGCAACCCCCCCAAAATAAGATCAAAGTGCAGTCTGTTGTCAAAGAATCCAAAGAATCAAAGAAAGCATTATTTTTTAGGTTGAAGTTGAAAGACAAGGAAAATACATAGTCTGCTTTGACCCGCTTGATGGGTCTTCCAATATCGATTGCCTTGTTTCCATCGGCTCTATTTTTGGAATCTACAAGTATAATACCTCCTCCTTCAAGAAACTATAATGTTAGCAGCTCAAGGAATTAATTTTCTTTGAATTCAATAGGAAACTCTCTGACGGACCCCCATCCGTGAAGGATGCGCTTCAGCCTGGACGGCAACTAGTGGCAGCGGGCTATGCTCTTTATGGATCAGCCACAGCTCTCGTACTTTCCACGGGACAGGGCGTCAACGGCTTTATGCTTGATCCAGTAGTTTCAACTAATTTACAGGAACTAAACTAAATCCCCCCTAATTTTTAATTTCTTATAGGCAATTGGAGAATTTATTCTGACTGATCGAGATATGGAAGTTCCGAAACGCGGAAAAATTTACAGCATCAACGAAGGCTACTACGGTCTCTGGGATCCTGCAGTTGTTGAATACATTGAATCCAAAAAGTTCCCAAAAACAGGCAAGCCGTACGGTGCCCGTTACGTGGGATCCATGGTGGCTGATGTTCATCGAACACTGAAATACGGTGGGATTTTCATCTACCCTGCAACTAAAGATGCTCCCAAGGGAAAAGTAAGGAGGAGAAGAAAAATAAAATAATTTTTAGATTCTAATTGCCATATTTTTGGTTCACAGCTCCGCCTCCTCTACGAGTGTAACCCAATGAGCTTCATCATGGAGCAGGCTGGAGGTTCTGCCTCCGACGGAACAAAACCAATTCTGGATATTGTCCCCTCGAAAATACACGAGCGTGCACCTATCTTCCTAGGATCCAAAGAAGATGTTCAAGATGTACTGCAAATCATTGCCAAGCATTCTAAGTGAATTATAAAATTATAATTAGTACTGCTTTATAAATAAAGTTTCAAAATGGCGTACCAGCTATTTTTCGTGAAATCTAATGTCAAAATTCTAGACACACCCCTTCCCATGCGCTGTTTGCTAACAAAACAGGCCCATCCATATCAAGTCATTTTGCAAATTATGAAGCAAATGAATATGCAGAAAATTGACAGAGAAAACAGGGATGTAAAATAATGGGAACAATGATTGATGTCCGAGGCAAAAAAATTCTTGCGTAAGGAAATCGAATTCCAACCTATAATTTTCAGTTAATTTTCAGTTCCACAATTCAAAAATTTTCAAATTTCAGTTTCCATGCGCTGTTTGCTAACAAAACAGGCCCATCCATATCAAGTCATTTTGCAAATTATGAAGCAAATGAATATGCAGAAAATTGACAGAGAAAACAGGGATGTAAAATTGCTAGCTGTCAGATAGAAGATTTTAGCGTGTTTTTACTTTCTTTTGTCTTAATTCAAGTGACGAGAGTTTTGGATCTGGCCGAGTGAATTTGGTGAGCTTCCACCATAAAATTAATCATAAATTACAGCAATCTCTTACTCATTTCCCTAATTCATATCCTAATTTGGGAACAAAACAATGGGAACAATGATTGATGTCCGAGGCAAAAAAATTCTTGCGTAAGGAAATCGAATTCCAACCTATAATTTTCAGTTAATTTTCAGTTCCACAATTCAAAAATTTTCAAATTTCAGTTTCAAGTATACTGGGCCTCAGTCAGAAGTAAACAACTCACTGCCTAAAAATGGCTTCAGCTGCAAGATTTACCGGAACTTTGGTACGAAATTGATAGTTTTTGTTATTAGAGATTAGTATAAGCTTTTTTGCTTTTTTTCTTACTATTGTTTTTTTTTTTGGTTTTCATCCCAGATATTTTTGACGAATTTCTGGATCGCTCTGATTAGAGCTTCCAACTTGGCTCAATTCGGACTTCCACCATGCTGCTTCCCCATTCAGCCTTTTCCCCTTCCTTTAGCATCTGAGGCTAAGACCGTTAAAAGCGGGTCGTTGGGAAATATACTGGGAGCGAACTTGGATTTATCGTCATCGTCCTCAGAAGCAAAACAGATGAACCTGAGCCAAATTCAGACTTTCCTGTTCCCGATGACCCCCAGAGCCGGGGCGGAAGCGAAGCAGGAAGAAGGAACTGGGGTTGAGCCTCCCACTGAAACAAATAAGCAAATGCCACCAGAATGGAAATCCAAGCTCCGTCAAGTGCTATTTGCAAGCATCCGACCCAAAGATGCCTTACCTGCTCCCGAGACACAGAATAACGAAGTTAAGGCCAACAGCAATGAGGTCCTTTGGGAAAAAATCTACGAGGCGCCCGTTCAAGTCATCGATCCAACGACGCGACGTGAAATCACCAAGGTCATTCCACCATTGGAATCAATTTCGTACCCCGAAAGAATCTCCGGGGTAATGGTTTCTACAGAGAAGGGAATTCAAATACGAACGTCGGATCAGCACCCCAATGCGCAGGAGTCGCGGAGTGCTTGCAAATGTCATCTTATAGAGCAGGGCGACACCCTATTAGCATACTGGTCAGTAGGATTCTCTGGAGATTCCCTTGAGTATTTTGTTTACCCCCTCCCGCACAATGTTCCGACTCCACCCATTTTTTACAATTTCCACAACGACCTTCGACCATCCCCAATTGATCTGAATCCGATGATCTCGTCAAGATCCGATGAAATCCCATTTCAAGCATCTCTACAGTACGGGGTTGGAAGCCACCCAGCCTATGGTCCACCAAAACCCATACCACCAGCACGATTGAATTTTCCAGGAATTCCGATACCTCATGCGTTTTTTGGCCCTTTCGACAATCTTGCCAGATTTGAGCACGAGCAGCATCAAAATAGCCTTGCAGCACTTTCATTTCAACAACAGCAACAACTATTTGAGCAAAATTTCAGATTCGGACAAGGCCAGCCCCTCTACCCACCAAACATTCTGCCTCCACCAATAGGGACCAGAGAGAAATCATACCGACTGGACGCACCACCCCCACCACCACTCCCACCCATAGATCAAATTAAAGCAATTGGGCCTTTGCATGCGTTCAATCCTAACCATCCGAGATCAATCCAAGAAATTCTGCTCCGAAAACCGCTACCTTCACCGGAAAACCTACCACTTCCGCCTCGACACGGAGTGGATGAAGATGGCTATGTCCAAAGGAGACCTATTTCAGATCGTCCATACGATGAAGATGACCTATATGGTCGACCTGGGCCGAACTCCGGAAATTCTCCTGACCAGTACCCTAACCGACGTCCAGTCCAAGGTGGAAGGCGAGAGCCTCCCCCTGACACAATCGTCCGCACTCGTCCTCCTGGAATTTATGTGGAAGAATTCGAGAGGCCTGATGACTATGATGACCGACGACGACCATCCAATTACAACTATAGAAACAGGGGCCCACAGACCAGGAACGGGAACCAACTTTATCCCCAAAAACATGATTGCTTCAAGACAAAGTGCTATGATCGGTACGGCCGTCAGAGTGAAAAGCTAACATACCACAGTGCTAGCACAAATAGCCGAATCAGAAATAAGGACAATGGCGAAATCGTCAAGCCCTCCACTTCTGACAAGCAGAAGGCTCTCGAGGCTCCCTACATTCTAAATTTCTAAAAGCTTTGTTCTAAACACTTCATTTCTCTAATTCCGAGTTTTATTTACATTACCTTCTTCTCTTGTCTAGCTTGTAGTGAGAAGTTGGGCTGGGTGTGACTAATCAATGACAATGGTAGATTAAACATTTAATTCAGAAGTACTAACTTCTCTCATGCTTCTCCTCAGTTATTCTACCAAGACTATGCTGACAATTTGCCACAGCCATTCCCACTCCAGTGCCGAAACCTACATAGAGCGGCCACGACCGACCTGTAACAGTAACAAGAAAATTAGAATAAAAGAATCCAGGGAACTCTCTTTACTCTACAATTCCCTACTCACGTTTGAAGATGACTAAGGAGAGGGCCGCACCAAGGAGAATACCAGAGCCTGGAAATATAAAGATAAAACACTTCATTACCTGTCTACTGGCATTCAACAGGATAACTTCTGGGAACGCTTTCTGACTAATTAAGGACGGTGAGATTGACGTACCGGCTTTTATGATTCCATCGGCGTAACACTTGTCCAACGTGTTCGGGATTAAGTCTTCGGATTTAGTGGAACCTTTGTGAGCCATTGATAATGTAATTTACTTTACGGCCCCTTAAAAGCGGATTATTTATATCGGAACCGGAAGTGAAAGAAAACTTCCAGTTTCTTGCAGAGAAGTAAGGAAGGTCAATTTAATTTGAATTTAATTTACGGGATACCGATTTCTCATTCTTCTCGATTAAACAGCTGACTTAAAATCGTGGGAAAAAATCCGAAGTGTAGGCAAAATTGCCGCGAAATTTAAGCCGTTTAGTATTTTGATCGGATCGGCCCACGTGCTTTTTTTGTTTTACAGAAGTTGCTAAAAATATTCGTTAACTAATTAATAATTAGTAGTACTAATTAGAATTATACTTAATTATACTACTGCCACCCTCCTGTGATTCTCAGCAACTAGGATAAATATGGCAGGGACAGCGAAAAAGAGAATCAAGCCTGAGCTATGGGACGCTATACCAGATTTCCCACGTCTCACAAACTTGAAAAAGGAATTCGTTTCAATTCCGAAGGCCCCAATACCGGTAATCCTCCATATGACTCTTTCATTCCATTTCTTTTGGTCTGGTTCTAAGGGTGTTTTTGCAGGCTTTGGAAGACTTTGCATCTCCACATATAGAAGCTTTTAACTGGATGATAGAGGATGGACTCCATAAAGCCCTTAATAACCTTCCACCTCTCCTATTTGAGACTCCTTCACATGACAAGATCAAGCTCCGTGTAACGGTAAGCTTGATGCTACTTATAACCATAATTGTTCGGGATTCTACTGTCTACTTTATCATTCCTACAGGAGGCCCGTCTTTCTGCTCCCACTGTTCCTCCAGGCACAGTGGCTTCCCGAGACTTGCGAGTGTACCCTACTGAATGTCGCCAGCGCTACACGACTTACAAGGGAAATTTTACCGTAACTCTAAGCTGGTGGTTAAATGGGAGCCAACAGCCATCAATTGAGAAATGTCTGGGAGCAATTCCCATTATGCTGCGGGTATGTTATGCTTTAGTTCTGCCTGGGTTTATATTTCCGAGAAACAAGTGGATATTTGTTCACACACTGTTATGGTGTACACGCTAAGCAAATGAATTACGCAGTATCTTCCAGGTCTCAGAGTGTTAAAAATTGTTATTCTTCTTTTTAGTCTAAACTCTGCAACCTTAACAACTTATCCCCAAAAGACTTGGTGGCTAAAGGAGAGCATGAGACTGAGTTCGGAGGTTACTTTATAGCGAAAGGTCACGAGAAGCTGATTCGTCTCCTGCTTATGACACGTGCCAACTATCCACTTTTTCTCACACGTTCTGGATGGGAGGGTCGAGGGAAATTGTTTTCTGACAAAGGTGTTATCATTCGATGTGTGAGTGAAGATCGGACTTCCCTCAATAATGTCCTTCATTACCTTACGGACGGAAGTACGAAAATAATGTTCAATGTAGGACGAGAACTCTTCTTTGTACCCTTAATGATGCTAATCAAGGCAATGATTGACGTCACTGATGAGTTCATCTACATGCACTGCCTGGCTGGTTTTGAAGATGATCTCTACTTCAAGAGCTGTATAACGGACATGCTGCGGGATCTTCATCGAGATCAAATCCACACGCATGCCCAGGCTAAAGCCTTCATTGGTGAGAAGTTCCGGTCCAGAATTCAGCGAGTCATCGGGGCATGGGCGACAGATGCAGAGTGTTGCGATTACATGATTCAGTAAGCTCATTTACTATATAATTTGTTAGGCAGGTATACTGCTACAATTTCATAAAAAAAATTCTCGCCATCTAACAGGAAAGGGATCTGTATTCAGTGTTCGACACCAATAGAAAAATTCCACACACTTGTATTTGCACTTCAGAAGCTTTACAGTGGAGTTCAAGGAAAATGTGCCATAGAGAGCCCAGATCATGTCATGCTGCAGGAAGTGCTGCTTGGAGGTCATCTCTATCTTTCACTTATAAAAGAAAAACTAACTAACTGGCTTACAACACTTCAGTTTATGATTTTGAGGAAGCTGAAGCAGCAGAAGACACCAGAACCTATCAGACCAAGTAAGTAAATGCGAAAGCTCATTCTGCGTAAAATGAAATAAAATTCTGTTAATTCCAATGTTCACTTTAGCTGAGATGGCTCAGATTGTCAATCAAACTTTTCTAATCGATAGAAATTTTGAGACATTCATTGCTACTGGGAACGTGCCTTTGAACACAGGACAAGGTCTACCCCAAGCAACAGGGCTCACAATCATTGTTGAAAATTTGAATCGTCTTCGATACTTGGCTCACTTTCGTTCCATCCATCGTGGTGCGTTTTTCCAAGAATTACGAACAACAGAAGCTCGTCAGCTGCAACCCGATGCGTGGGGGTTCATTTGCCCTGTCCACACACCCGATGGGGCGCCTTGCGGTCTTCTCAACCACTTGAGTGCTTTCTGTAAAGTGGTCACTCAACCTCAGAATGACACTGCTTTACCCTCAATTCTCTGTGAGCTTGGGATGGTTCCGATTTCAGCAAAATGTCCATATAAAATCAGTGAATGCTACAAGGTCATTTTAAATGGAAGGGTGTTAGGGTTCATTCTGTCTTCAGAAGCTCAAAAAGTGGTCGACCAACTCCGAATTATGAAAGTGAACAATGATAGGGTAAGGAAAGGAAAAATTTAATTTAATTTTATACCATAGGAAACAATTCCAAAGATTCGGGTTTTCCAGGTACCTAGATTCGCAGAAATCGCGCTTGTGCCTAAACGGGCCAAAGGTCAATTTCCAGCACTCTTTCTTTTCACGTCCCTGGCGAGAATGATGCGCCCTGTGATTCATCTGAAGACTGGAAAAGTGGAGTACATAGGAACGTTTGAGCAGCTCTATCTTGACATCTGTATAGTCCCGGAGGAGGCTTACCCAGGAGTAAGTTCTGCTTCGTAATTTCTAAAGTCATCTGTACTTCATTTGCTTTTTTTGTTAAACGATAGATCACAACACACCAAGAAATTAACGAGCGATCCTTCCTAAGTCATTTGGCTTCGCTCATTCCCATGCCTGATTGCAACCAAAGTCCACGAAATATGTATCAGTGTCAAATGGCGAAGCAAACGATGGGCACTCCTTACATGACCTACCATCGGTTTGCAGAGAATAAACTCTACCGGATTTATTTTCCTGGTACACCGTTCTTCAGACCTGTTCATTACGATTACTTAAAATTGGATGATTATCCGTCTGGAACGAATGCAATCGTCGCTGTTATATCCTACACTGTGAGAATGATTTCTAAATCATTTAGGTTCTTGTAATTTTGAAAATACTATTGTTAAATTTTCGGCCTCTTAGGGCTACGACATGGAAGACGCTATGATCATAAGTAAAACTTCATTCGAGCGTGGCTTTGGACATGGCTGCATTTACAAGTCCGAGCACATAGATCTCAAGCAGTCACTTCAGAACCCATCTACTCAAAGCACGTTCGTCAGGGATCCTACCGATCCAAAACTTGAGAAGTATATGGGTATTGATGGACTTCCCCATATTGGGGTTGGGTTAGAGAAAGGGGATCCATATTATTGGTAAGCACGGTCGCTGTTCAGTATTTTTCAAGTTAATTTTCTAATTTTTAATTTTCAGTTTTTTCAATGCTGAGGAGGGGAAGTATGTAGTAAGGAAGTTCGGTGGAATGGAGCGGTATTATGTTGATAGCATCAAACTCAAGGGAAACGATACTGGCACATCAGACAAGAACAGTATCGTCATTACATTTCGAATCCCGAAAAATCCAAGAATGGGAGACAAGTTTGCTTCACGTGCTGGCCAGAAAGGAATTTGCAGTTATCTCTGGCCCGCTGAGGATTTGCCGGTTACTGAGTCAGGACTCATCCCAGATATTGTCTTCAACCCTCATGGCTTTCCATCTCGGATGACTATCGGTGATTTACTTAACTAATCAATCAGGATTATCTTGTTTTTTAATTTATATCTGATTCTGTTTTAGCTATGATGATCGAGTTAATGGCTGGTAAAGCAGCCACACTCCACGGCCACGTCCACGATGCAACCCCGTTCAAATTTTCAGAAGACGACCCAGCAATCGACTACTTCGGGCAATTGCTGGAGAAGGGAGGATACAATTACTACGGGACTGAGCGGATGTACTCAGGAACAGACGGGCGAGAACTATCTGCCGACATTTTCTTTGGAATCGTCCACTACCAGCGCCTCCGTCACATGGTATCTGAGAAATGGCAAGTCCGGGCCACGGGACCCATAGATGCTGTGACCCATCAGCCTAACAAAGGAAGGAGGCGGGGTGGTGGTGTCCGATTCGGTGAAATGGAGAAGGATTGTCTCCTTTCTCATGGGGCTTCTTTCCTTCTTCAAGACCGTCTCTTCTATGGTTCTGACCGAACAACCACAAGCGTTTGCACAGACTGTGGATCTATCATTAGTCCAATTATTCGAATCCCAGAACCAGCCCCGGGAACTACCATCGTTGAAATACCAAGGATGAAGTGTGCACTCTGTGGGAAGGAGGACTCAATCGATCGTGTTGAAGTACCGTATGTTTTTAAATATTTGGTTGAGCAGTTAGCGTCTGTAAATATTAAAATTAAAATTGATGTAGCTCATGTCTAAAAATAGTTTGCAATTTTTAGTAACTCGTTTATAATAAATAATATTGATCTTAATTTTAGGACTACTATCTGAGAGTTTCTTATCCTCGGCGCCTGCTTCCTTGCAAAATAAAATCCAATAATATCCCTCCTACTATCTAGTACTATATACAGGCTGGAGCTGGGGTTATCAAACAACTGTTTGCAAGTATGCAGAAAAGAGCTCAGTTCTCCAGCAAACTCCTTCCAGTATATTGTCAGCAAAGAGTCTCCAAGTATTCGGAAGTTCAAATTTAGTTTTAAAAAGTTTTATTATTTATTTCAGGCAAACCTTTAAAATTGTTTAATGATTTGTTCGGTGGGGTCAGTGAGAACTTCAAGAATTTCATCAAGATCGAGGTCACTTCAGTTATAAAGTTGTCAAATCCTAATTTGCAATCTTGAATCCTCTCTCACCAACTCAAAAACAAAAACATCAATAATAACAAGCAGGTAATGCAAAAATACCAAGTAAGTGCGGAATTAAAAATGATGATTCCCCTAAATTACTTTTATTTCGTAGTTATAATATTAGGCTGGGTTCTTCGTCATCGCCATCCATTCTGATTCTTGATAATCTCTGTTGCTATACTTAACTCAGTCAGATGCTCTCCATGTATTAGTTCATCCCGAAAGTTCATTTCCCATGCCCCCCCCCCCTTCCGCGTCTATTTTTAGCTTGGAAGAAGGGCGTTAATAAGATAACAACAGTGTTTAGGGAATTCATGAATCCGTACTGGTACTAATAGGCTTCGAGAATAAATTGTGGGCACATAAAAACAATGGAATTTGAGTTTGACAGGGGGTTATTCAGAGTTTAAGAAATATAAGTTGAGCTTTCAGAATTTTGATCTCGAGCCTGCAGTCCAACAATGAAACAGCAGGTGTCTAGTGGGAGGTGCAAATGTGAAATGACAGGATTCTAGAGTGAACTTTTCTTCCATTGTTGTTTGCTCCTGTGAAATTACATCATCACATCCTATCGGTAAACAAAGACAAGACGAAGAAACAAAGAAAACTTGACTTTTCTGGCGTTTTAAGGAAGTCTCATCCTCATTAGGAGATTTACTCAATTTTCTGCAAACTAGTATTGATACTGGGATGAGTGAGTTTTATTAAAAGGAGTGCTGTGGAGACGCCTCCGTAAAAGTCATCTAATGATCTGCAGAATAGGGAGGATTGATTTTTTGTGATTAAATAAGTGAGTGAATTTCATTATTATAATTGCCGTGGGATAAGCTTCCACGCCGAATGGTTTGTCACAAACCTTGTGATCTAGAGTAATTTAGGAGATTCATTTAGGTTCGAAGTTGGCGAAGAACACTCTGGGATTTTCTCCGAAGACGCTCAAGTTTTCTTCTGGGTTCATTATTTTTTTGAGGCGTTAAGCATTTTAGAGGAGTTCAAGTGTTTCCATGTTTGTTGACGTTCAATGACCGCTCCTACTCTATCAGCATTATTGGACATTTTTCGTTTTTCTCAATAGTAAGAGCTCTTATCTACAGCGGAAAGCTAGAGGTGATGATGATTCAAGAATTTATTTTTGGAATAGTACTCAACGACTCAGATTGAGTTGGAAATTCATTCATTTGCTAGTGCAGTGGAAGTGCAAGTGATATTTACCATGTGTCAATTTTAAGTTTTTCGAAATTATTTAAAAAGCTCATCCAGGAAAATCGTTACCTTATTCTTCTAATTCACTGAAGCAAAATGAGGATGAAATTGAGGAAGAAAAATGTGAATTTCGACTTTACACGGCTAAAGCTAAACTTATTCCTGGAAAAATATTTTTATAATTAGCGAAAAGCAAGAAAAAAAAATCAGCTAAATAATGCCTTGGACTTCGAGTTTTTTAATAAGAATCTTTTACTCTATATTTTCGTTTGCTGGTTTTTTTTTTTTTTTTGTAATTGTTTTCTCGTTCTTGGGGCTTTCCATTTCCGTTCGTTGGAATTTTCTTCCAGGGAAAAGAGGCAGGATTCCTCTTGACTGGACAAAATTTTCGACGTGAGCAAATCTATTTATTTTCTAAAGGATGTTCAGAAATCAAGGTGACAAGTTTAAAGTGATTTTAATTTTTAAGTAAACCCTCATGCAACGTTTTGCACATTTTTAGTGGTGTAAAGCTGTTTGAGACATCACATAAAATAAACACTCTGAAAGACGTATGCATTCAGAATAGTATTAGTGTTCCTTAAAGATTCAATTAAAAACTAGAAATTTTACTTGTCACGTTAGTTTCCGGACATTCTTTAATTATTTTTGTCTATTATTTAATTTGCTTTTTTTTTTTGTAAAATTGAAGATTAATTTCCCGTTGCGTCTTGCATTTGGAAATCCAGATGTGGAAAAGTAAATGACTTTCTTCTTGAAAAATGCGGAGATGACATTATCAATTTATTAAAATTGACTCCCTCAGCATTTAACATGGGGATTCTGCGAGAGCATTATACCATAATAACCTTTCCAAATTACCTGAGTTAATCAGCCCTCATTAGTAAACTTTCTTCGTCCTAGTTGCATGAGTTAAGACTAATTCAGATAAAAAGAGAAGCTAGAAGCCTAATGAATCTAGGTTAAAGGACGACCACTTGCTTAGTTCATGGTATTATCAAGTTCTTTGTTTTCCTAGGAACGGAAATGGAACATGATCCTGGGCAGGAACTCGTCAAATGCGTAAGTTAACCTTGAATTATGAGTGATCGTGAATCAGACTAATTTATCTCTTGACGAATCCCAGGTACTGGTTGGCGATACAGCGGTTGGGAAAACACGACTCATATGTGGAAGAGCTTGTAACGCTCGAGCGTCCCTCAGACAACTTTTCACTACTCATGTCCCTACAGTCTTTGCAATTGACCAATATCGTATGTACAAAGAAGTTCTCGAGCGCTCCATGTCCTACGTCGACGGTGTTCATGTAAGCGCTTATATTCGGATTTTTTATGGAACGAAGTTCTGAATTATTTTGCATCCAGGTATCTTTACGATTGTGGGACACCTTTGGGGATATTGACAAAGACCGGAGGTTCGCTTACGGTCGCTCAGACGTAATACTCCTCTGCTTCTCAATAGGAAGCAAATCTTCACTTCAACACTGTAAAACCATGTGGTTCCCTGAGATTAAAAAATTCTGTCCGGATACACCTGTAATTCTAGTTGGATGCAAGGTAAAAAGTGTTTTCTTACTGATTTTTAATCTAAAATTCACTAATCTAATCTGCTATAGAATGATCTGCGATTTCTGATCCAAGATCCAGTTTATATTGAGTCCTGCCGTGACCGTTCTCCATTTTTTGTAAGAAAATTCAACATCAATTTTAAATTCCTTTAAGAGGCTTAAAAATGCTTGAATTTTTTTTCAGCGTCGGATTCGAGACTTAGGTGATTTAGTGATGGCGGATCAGGCGAGGGCAGTTGCGAAAGAGCTTGGGATCCCTTACTACGAGACTTCTGTGTACACTTACTATGGGGTAGACCAAGTGTTCGAAAACGCAATAAGATCGGCTCTTCTTGCTCGGCGAAGCCAGAGGTTCTGGATGACGAATCTTAAACACGTTCGACAGCCTCTTCTCCAGGTAAAAATAGGGTCTTTTGGAGCATCAGTGAAAAATTATTTAACTTATAGTTATTTCTTTAAGGCCCCTTACTGCCCTCCGAAGAAAGAAATTTCTTACGCTTCCGTTTCTCCCGGAAGCTACTGGACGGACATTCAAAATATGTTTACAGAACAAGAATTCCCCGATCTCGTCTTTCGAATGGGTAAGTCAAGATTTTCCTCCTGGAATTCAACAACTACTTTTTCAGCAATAACCTGAGCGCATTTAAATTTCAGCAAATCAGCAAATATTAGCCAATCGTTTCGTAGTGGATATTGGAGCCAAGAAATTCATGGAGTTCTTAGACAGGGAAACCGGAGAAAGGAAGGATGACAATGTGGTAAGCAGCCGTTCAGAGGAAATAAATCCCCTTTCGAAAACAAAGAAATATTTCTTCTAGCTAAGTACAAATGATGAGGAGGAATGGCTGCTGGGAAGGAGCAGCACTAGCACCACGCCTCTTCTTGAATTGGCTGCTAACGTCGAAGACGACATGAGCAGTTCCATTCGTAACATGGTTGAAGATGTAAGGTTAGAAGAGTCTGGCGACGGGGATGAAAATAAACGAGTGATTGTCAAATTTCGGAGCGCATCTCCCCTGTCCGTCCGTGGGCTAAGCGCCTATCTCCATTACATCTACATGGGAGAACTCCCTCATACGCCAAGAGTACTTTCTCATGAGGTAGAGCTTTCTCATGGGGCCACTTTGACTACTTCGGAGATGATAAAATTATTCTGATTTGTAACAGGAGATGACAATAATTGCAGAAGCATTCGGCTCATCCGACTTTCTCAAGTATTTAAGCTTTTGGGTCGTAGGAGACAAAACCATGATGACGAGATGCGTCCAGCTTCATCACACGGTAGGTCGGCTTTCTTTTTACCCAATATACTTGATTCAGCTTTCAAGTAAAAGGTTTAATGTATTTTACCCAGAACTTTCTTAAGTCCCTCTGGAGGAATTGTCGTGACAAGAACTTCACTGATGTAAGGTTTGAACTGGATGATGGGAGTGTGGAGGCTCATCGTGCTATACTGGGGAACAGAAGTGATGTCATGAAAGCCATGTTTTCTGGGGATTTCCGAGAGAGGCATAGTCGAGTTGTATGGGACTAATTATGATCCTTCTGTAAATTTCTTGCATTAATATTTTTTTAACTTTGAAGGTGATGCTGCCAGGGGTGAAAAAAGAAGTATTTTGGTATTTTCTGGAGTATGTTTACACGGATAAGCTGGAGAGTCAGATGTCAGTTGACGGAGCGATGATGCTCATTGAATTATCCAACCGTCTCTGCCTTCCACGCCTCATTAATATCATAGAAAATTTAGTAATTACGGAAATGAGTAAAAATGAGTGCTCGGCTGAGGTACTGGAAAACTGTATTCGAATAGTGGAAACTGCACAGGTAAGCTCACCCTTATTCCTGTTTACTGAAATAAGAAATGAACCTGGGCTTTTCTGCACCCTAGCTTCACAATGCAGAAAAATTAGCAGAATTTTGTATGATCTCTATTGCAACGAATTATGACGAAATTTCAAGAAACCATGGGAAACTTTTTAAAGAATTGGATCCTGAGAATCGTGAATGGGCTCTACAGAATCGATGGCCACCCGTGTGGTAAGACTACAGTCAAGGCAATATTATGTCGGATTTTAAATGCTTCTCTAATTCGATTTCTATTTCGTGGCCAGGTACGTCAAAGACTTGGACTACTATCACAAATCGCTCAAAGAAAGGTATAAAATTGAAACGGAGCAGAAGAAAGGACGTAAGCGGAATTCCACTGGGTGCTTATGCTTCGGTGGGAAATCACGGAGAAAGTCAAGAAAATTACCTCGACCCTCACCGGAAGTAAAGCCACCTAGACTTTCCGCTTCAACGCAAAGCCTCTGCAGCACCGAATGAGTTTCAATCATTCAATCCAGTTTCTTATATACTCCCATGGCCTTTCAATCAGCCTTTTCGCTTAAAATCCGCTTTCCCAAAGGATTTTCATGTTCATTATTTTCATACTATACTACTTTTTACACTATTCTTTCTGCTCTATCATGTATTATTAGTTCATAAAGCTTCTGAAAGAAACTATTTCGGAATCACTGGTTGCTTCGGATTTTTATTTTATTTTTAAATTAATAGTTGAGTTGAACACTTTAGCAGCTACGCTAACACTGAAGCCAGCCAGTCTTTCTACTTCTGATAAATAATCAACTAGAAACTGGATTTTTAGCAACATAAGGGAAAGTCCAGATAAGAGTGATACTTTTTGACTCGGAATTTAATAAATTTTAATTTTATTTACTCTGTTCGGGATGAGTAAGCTATTGAGAATTCGTTACGCACCTTCACAGTCCATGGGAATAAATTAAATTTCCTGGCTAAGAATCTTTGTTCCTTGATTCATGGGTTTGGGTTCATTCTACTTTTGTCTCTCATCCCATGTTTCACTAACTTAATTTTGACTGTAGTTGCAGATGATAGAGCGCTTAATAATTATTCCGCCTACTTGGTAGCCTGGAAGAAAGAGACACAAACCGAAATATTAATAAGAGATAAGTGGGGTGGGGAATGATGGATTTTTGGTATAGTTGCAAGCATTAATTTCCCTTCAATGGGAGAAAATTAATGCCCGCAACAACCGGATGGCATCCGGTTTTACTAACCTCTTTTAAATAGGCGATAAGGTCCTTTCTTTCAGCATCTTTCTTGATACCGGCGAATACCATCTTAGTTCCAGGGATATACTTTTTGGGATTTTCCAGGTAAATAAAAAGAGTATCCTCTCCCCATGTAATACCTAAATTTTCATCACAGCAAGATAGAGCAAATTCAATTTCTTGCTTTCTTAGCTTGACGTTTCCATAATATGTCTCTGTCACCTTTGGATTTATTGGCGTCCGTGTAGGTGAAACCTGCGGCTTGTCCAGTTTTCCTACCGAAAAGGCCGTGGAGGTTAGGACCCTGCTTGTGTTTACCACCAGCCTAAAAAAAGTTCAAAAACAATTTCATTTAGTAGGACAAATTAAAGGAAATTAACTAAACCATTTCATACCTCTGTCGTGTGACATTGCGCACATCGGAGCTTGAAAACAGCTTTTCCTTTCTCAGCGTCACCCATTATTTGATTATAGGTATGAGATTAGTTGAACTGAAATTTAAAGAAAATATCTAAAATTAGGTTAGACTTTACTACTGTCTTTACTCAAGTCTACAATAAGAATTTAGAAAATGAAGTCAAGTGCATGCTTTAACAATTCTGATTGTTATTACGTCATGCACCACGCACGGGATCATCATCACCAAAGGAACTTAGAAAAGTATGATTTTCAGTCGGCTTCCCAAAAACCCACGAGGGGAGAAAATCTTGGGCCAGAAAATCTTCATTGCTTTTTCATAACTATAGTATTAGTTAAAAAAACTCGTGATTTGATCTTGAAACATGGATACGCATTGCGTAAGTCCTTTTTGCTAATGGGGAAGTTATTAAAGTGGTGCTAATGTGCTTTTGCAGACACAGATAAAAGTCTGCCCTTGAAAACTTCCATTTAATTTTAGCCTATTTACGCACCTTAGCTAACGTAAATGAGCAAAGTAAGGAAGAATAGCAGGTTTTATTTTTTATTATTATTTATTAGTTTTTGCACTTTCGTCAAGGCCCCCTTTCACTGACCTACTTTTACTACTTTCACATGTTATTTCACTCCCGTCCCCTACCTTTCTCTACTAAAACTCGAGGAGCAAGGCAGGGCACGTGGCAAAATAACGGAACTTTGTTTCTCTTGTCCAATAATTTAAACTGTTAATTTGAATGAAATTCTTACCTTACGAAATTGATGTAACTCTACTGTAACTAGAAGATGTAATACTTATACTTGAGACGGTTGCGAATTTTTAGCAGTATACTCGACTGGAGATTTGCCAAACTAGAAAAGAATGAGGAAAAAAACCATCCGCTGTTCCTTATTTATAAGCCGAGCTTTATGAATTCGATTCCAAAGGAAAAGGGAGTTGCTGTCGAGTTTGCGCTTTTTTTTTGTGGGGCATTCTGCAGAGCACTCAGCAGGGCTCCTCAACTTTTGCCCGCCACTTTTCAAATTCATTATTTACTCCACTTGAGTAAAAAAAACCAAAAAATAAAAATTAAGAATCCGTTTTGATATAATTTCAAGCCTAATTTCAGGAATATTCAGTTTGATAAATCATCAATGGTAACAGGCTTCTAGTTTTCAGTCCCCTGAGTCTGGAACAATGGGACGTTCAAGTGATTGGTCTCATAAAACTTGCTCTAAATTCTTCTTGGTAACTTACGTCCTCTCCTTCTACATCCTTAGCACAACAACCAAGTCATCTTCAAGTCACTGGAAATTAGTGGTGGATGAAACCAGTGGCCGTCATCTTATTCTTCCTAGCACGGAGGATGAGGGGCGGACACGGACATATGTAAGACACAGGCCATTACACGGAGGAGCCAACAATACAAACACCAACGGAACTTCCACGTCCAGGCACGGGGGGAATACTAACAATAACGTTCCAGCCTGGGCTGCCAAAGAAGATGAGGAACTTGTCTTCCAAATCCTCACTACAACCGTACTCTCTCCTAGAGGTAAGCCAGGTCGTAGTCGTTGGCGTAGAAAAAACTCTTAATGCTTTGGCAAAATATTCTTAGGCTTATGGACGAAGAATGGCCAAGAGGTAGTGTGTACCCACTGTCCGATGCTTGGTAGATTACCAGGGGAGTACCGTACATCACTTGGCAAAGCAGACTTAGATCTCATAGAGGAAGGGGGTGAAGTACTTGACTGTGGAAGACCTGCCAATTTTACTTACTATGATCAACTGATTGGTGAGTGAAATTATTATGTATACATTACCGGACGCTAGAAAGTATTTTTTATCTTACAATAAACCATTGAATTAATTTCTAGGTATCGCAAATCGTCAAAACCATCCACATATCCCTGAGCCTCAAGTGGCAGTGCTGTTCAAAAAAAAGAACAGCAAGAAGGAAACCATAGACTTAACTGCGCTTGAGAGGAAGCTTAGAAAAGCGAAAAAAGAGGTATGGATTTGAAGCTCAAGTTTGTCGGTGGTGTTACCGTTTTGGATTATTGAAAATTGCAGAAACCAAGCTCAGTTCAACTCTATAACCAAATCGGCAACTTTTGGAGAATTAAAGGCCATACGTTGAGAGCAATAGAATGCTTCCGGAGAGCATTAGCTGTCGCTCCAAATAATCCGGAGGTAAGTTAGGCCCTCTTCGGTAAAACTTTTCTTGAACTGAGGGATTTTTGATGGGTTTCAGGTGCTCCATAACATGGCCCGCCTCTTACTTATGCTGCAGTATTTGGACGATGCGCTCTACCTCGCTCGCCGATCCTTAGAGCTACAGGCTCCGGATCGGAGTGCCTGGCAACAGCACTTCACTCTAGGGGAGATTCTCAAATCCTACGGGCATCACCAGGAAGCGCTCCTCCATTTCAAGCACACGCTTGAACTGCGTCCGGAACATTCAGGGGCCCAAGAGGCACTCCGCGATCTCGAGTCCCTCCTCTCAGGAACTGGACAGTTTCACGTTTGCACTCTCCTTATTATTATTTTCCTCGTCCTTGGAGTACTTCTCGTGATGCTGTCGTCTTTAGAGTCAGAAGAAATTTCCGACTTAGGGTCGCGACCTCCTCCGCGTCACTTCAGCCGTGCACTCGCAATGCGCTCTCTAAAACTCGGAATCTCTCCTCGAGCACTTCGGGCTAAGAGATTTTCGTGAATTTTGCTTGCCACGTAGCCACAAGACTCGTAGTTCAGAAAAAAAAACTAGCCTATAACGAAATAATCAATACTCAAGAGATTCTTCTCGCCTTTGTTTCTAGTTTTCATCGTCCCAAATGAATCGTAGACCGGTAAATTAACTTTACTTTCGCGATTGTGTTGTGCAGGCTGAAGAGTCGATCATGTTAAAACCAATAATAACAAGAGAGACGCAACGGAAACATCCTAACTAGTCATGCACTTCTGTTGTACAACTTTCTGTAGGATTATAACGAAAAAAAACCCAGGTGTGTTTCAATTCAAATGGATATCATTGTCTTCGTTTAGTTGATGCTGACCTTGCGCTAATTGCGTACATGTCTCGATGACGCGACGTAATGGAAGATAAATAAATCCTATCTAACCAAATCAATACTACAAAGTATTCTTGTGTCTTTGCTAATTGAAGTACACGTTCGCTGACTATCGTTTAATGAGATTTTCAAAACAGTAATGCACTGATTGATTAATTTTCACATACTTGTGTGCGGTCTTTAATCCTAATTATTTTGAAGGGAAAAGTATAGTATAGAGAGTGCGCCTACCCTACTAAGTAACACCTGTTGATTGTAATTGATTTGGCTAGTGGAATGACTTTAGAATTGCACCCAATCTGCATTCGAAGAGTTGGAAGCAGTTGATTCAGGAAGCCTATTTGAGGCTGAGCTTTCAGTAGTTGCGCTTGGGGCTGCTGCAGGTGGTGGGGCAATTTTCACACCACCGGGGGGTGGGGGAAGAATTCCCCCGAGTGACCCAGCACCTTTTGGTTTACTCCTTGCTGAACCTTCACCATCTTTTTTGTTCTGAGAGCAAATCATAATCTTATAGTACTGTTCTTTATATAGGATCGCCAATTCTCTTACAGTAATCTTCATGTTGATTTTTATTGTTTCCCCCTCCTTGAATCCCAGATCCAGTGCCTGCTTCGGCTCATCCTTTTCCTTCTCAATTGCTTTTTCCTTTTTCACATAATTGAAATGATCCTGGAGTGCGACATTCAAATCAAAACTATCAGATCGATCTGCGAATCCGAGCCCGATAAATGCGTTCCTCCCTTTAAAAAATATGTAGCATAAGAGTATGCCTGTTTTCGACATTAGTAAAGTCCTCACCATTATCATCTTGAATCCTGATTACAAAATAGCGAGATGAGTCACTGACAGGTTCAACGGCAACCCCAGGGTAGGCTTCGATGGGGCACTACATAATCAGCAAAAAAGTGATTATTGAACAACTCAAACCAAGGATTAAAAGGAAATCAACTGCTTCATTCAAACTAGTGCAGATCGGTGGAGATTTATTATGCCGATTTTGGTTCACGCTTGCTGAATTCTACTGCCTGGGTCCAGAGCCCCTACTACTGTCACTACTACTAGCGGTGTTCGAAAAACGGGAATCAAGATCTGCATATACATCTCGACCGATCTGCAGCTTTTAATCTACCTGGGCAAAGAGAGCTCCAGACGTTTTGTCCTCAAGCTTAATAAACACACCCCCTGCTTTTGTCACAAGCCTCATCCTCCCTGTCCAATCTGGAGCATTTAAGTTCCAATCGTTGGCTCTGAAAATATAAATACAAGAGTAGAGAATCTGGGATTATCCTAAAAGTCAAAGAATCTAGTTCAGCAATGTCAGTTTCGACTATAGCAATCTCACCTGTATGTCCGATTTGTTGTCCTCGGTGGTATTTTGTACACAAATACTTCAGACTTGACTAGCAAAATACTCTCATATTCTGCCATTCTATCCTCTTTTCGTGAACAAAGCAACTGGTAAAATGAAGCTGAATTACGTTGTACTCGATTCCTTCTAGTCCTTATCCGATTTTCGAAATGCCAATTACTAGTACTAACTTTTTCTGCTGTCAAGTCAGTTTTTTTATTTTTGTCAAAAGAGGATTTGTGAAACCGCGCCTTCAATGACAAATCTCTCAGTTACGCACAGGACAAAATGAAGGCGAGTGAGCAGATATGTGAATTAAAAATTACCCAGAAATTAAAACTAATTATCTGCATTCTAGTATGAAAAGTACCATGAAACTAACAGAATTTCAGAAATCAAAATTAGTGATCATTATCATCACAAAGCTAAAATGGGAATAGTCCAATTTGAAGCTGGAAAAAAAGGCTGCCCATACTTGCCTCGAGATGCTGACTACTCTGCGAGAACAACAAGGGTGACAGGGGGACGGGAATTCAGAATTTCGAAGCAGTACTGAAGCTGAGTACCGGAGTGAATTAATTTTTAATTAAATTCCATAGTAGTCATCAAAAGGTGAACGTGTCAAACTAAACTAATCAGTGTCATCTTTCCTTCACACTTTCGTTAAGAATGGCGGCCGGACCGATTGCTGAAAGGAATCAAGGTATAGTCATTTATTTACACATTGGCAACTACTGGCACTAGTAGTACTGATGACTGCCTGTATTTATTAGTTGAGTTGCTTCCTGCTTTTATCATTGTATCGTTGTCTCTTGATTTTTTTTTTCGTACTAATAATTTTATTCAAATTTTCAGATGCAACGGTCTATGTGGGTGGATTGGACGAGAAAGTATCGGAGAGCCTGCTTTGGGAACTGTTTGTCCAAGCTGGCCCTGTCGTCAATGTACACATGCCAAAGGATCGTGTAACACTTAACCATCAAGGTTACGGTTTCGTTGAGTTCATTGGTGAAGAAGATGCTGACTATGCTATACGAATTCTGAACATGATCAAGCTATATGGTAAACCGATCCGTGTAAATAAAGCTTCAGCTCATCAGAAGAATTTGGATGTTGGGGCTAATGTATTCATTGGAAACTTGGACCCTGAAGTTGATGAGAAGCTATTGTATGACACTTTTTCAGCATTTGGAGTCATTCTCCAAACACCTAAGGTAAAGAACCGATTAGATATAAGCGTACACGGTTTAAAAAATTGTTTAAAAATTCCCACTTTCCCAGATCATGCGTGATCCTGACAGTGGAAATTCGAAGGGCTTTGCCTTTGTCAACTACGCTAGCTTTGACTCAAGCGATGCCTGCATAGAGGCTATGAATGGACAGTATTTGTGCAATCGCCCGATTTCCGTTTCCTATGCCTTCAAGAAAGATGCCAAGGGTGAGAGGCATGGTTCCGCTGCGGAACGTCTTCTTGCTGCTCAGAATCCACTTACACAAAGTCAAATGCCCCATCAAATATTTGCTGACGCTCCACCTCCATCCCTTACCCCTGTTATGCCGCCTCCTCCACCGCCAATGGCAATGCAAATGGCTCGGATGCAAATGCCACCAGGAATGGGTATGCCTCAAATGGGAGGACAGTATCAAGTCCCACCTCCTCCTCCAGTTGGATGGGGTAAGTGATATTCTATAATTATTATTATTCATTCTGTCGCAGGGGAAATAATAGTATTTACCTTTCAGGGTGGCCTGGGATGATGCCTCCTCCACCGCCGTTTGGTGGCTTCGTACCTCCACCGCCACCGCCATCCTACTAAAATTAGTTCATAATTCTCCCTTGTTTTAGTTCATAACTTTTTCTAATATTCATTTCTGTGACAGAAACTCAGTATAAATACTTCCACTTGTTCAGAATTCCCAGAAGTTTTTATTTCTGTTTTGATACCTTGCAACTTTATTCCATTAGTGGATTAGCGTATTCTAGAACTTATGAGGACCGGTTTCTCAGAGTGCGCTAATTTCTAATTTCGTTTTATTCAGCTGTAACGTTTTTAGGATGAAATAATTACCGACTGAGTTGGTCAATTCGATCATGGATTGCTGCAGTTTCGCCGGAAGTCTCCTCACGTAAGGAATGTTGGGTTGAGCGCCTGGATTCATTTGGACGGGTTTGCGAACTGACTGCATTAAATGTTGCGATCAATCATGGTCCCTTCTGAACCAATGGTAAATCTTGAGAATCCTGCACTGCTGAATAAATATAAAAAAATTTTAACTGAAAAAAAGTGTAGAGGGGTAAAGGCTTTATCGAAAAAATGAATCACAGTCGTTTCGTTTCACTAATTCATCTCCAATCCCTAAGTTTTTCACGCCATCCCATATTGGGTTTGGTGCATTTTGTGCAGTATATCTGTTACTATACCTAGGCACCTTAATACAGTTTGAGGATAACAAAATCTCAAGAGAAAGTCAGCTTTCACTTTTTGGTCTTCTGCCCAAAAGAAAAAATATCAAAAAGTTGCTCCATGAGTTTTAACTTTAAGGCAATCTTAAGCATTGTGATTCTGGAGAAAAATCTGGCTGTGAAAGGCAACTTAAATATTTTTAGAATTCAATTCATTGTATCTGTGTAAGTGTGCTTTTTTTTAACTATTTGTTCAGGCTTACACCTCCTACCAATTAATTAGTACTTAGTCGGAAGTGACATGGATGCTGTCAAGTTCGTCGAGTGACTCCAGTCTTGCAATAGGAGCATCAATATTCCACGAATCAGGCTCGCTCCCTTTAGAATCTTCTCTGCTGTTGGCAGTCCAGCTCTGCAAAAAAAAAAAATATAATTAAAAAATTATTTCCTACATTCCGATCACCTTGGAAAATAGTGCGCTTGCCCTGTTTAGCTCTGAAGGCTGTGAGGAAGATCGGACAGGAAGGTGACCACTGTCGAAACGGGGTGAGTGGACTTCTGGTGAGAGAGGCTCATTGAGCATCGGTAGCGGTGGTGCTGACTGCTGAAGTGTCACGTGTGTCACAGTTTGTGGCAGACGGTGGTCCCTAGCCTCTTCGCTGTGATCTACTACCGTACTGCATGTGCGGTAGAGGAGAGGACGACTGGCTGAATTTGAAATTACAAAAGGTTGATGAGGGTTCCCGAACTCGCGTCCATCACGGGCTGGTTTCCCCTGCATGCCACGAAGAATCTCAAGAATTGTTTGGACGTCAGTTCCCACAGTCCTTTCCAATTCCGCCATTTGGCTAGAAATGAATTTGAGAATTCAGTATGTTTTCGCAAATACGTTTTTAGGATGAAATAATTACCGACTGAGTTGGTCAATTCGATCATGGATTGCTGCAGTTTCGCCGGAAGTCTCCTCACGTAAGGAATGTTGGGTTGAGCGCCTGGATTCATTTGGA
>JABASM010000136.1:0-33025 GCA_019776545.1 Brachystomella parvula
AAAAAAAATACAAGGCATTTAAACAGCGATTTAAGTTGTATTTATTTTGATGGTTCACCCGTTATTAAAAAAACCTAATTGCAGTTCCATTATATTTTTTCTGAAGGTGTGGTGTTCGGACAGTAATTTAAACTTAATCAATGTTCATTTTTTTTGTCATTAGCGTCTGCTCCCAACCTCCAAAGGTTGTACTCTGTTGTTGAGTTTCTAAAGCTTGACATGACTGGAAAAGTCATCATGTCCGTAAACATTCCACCGCTCCCAAAGAAACGTGGCTACGTCCTCAGAACTTTTAAGGTAGAATCCGGTTTTTCTTTTACCCTCAATTATGCTGAGAAATTTTGAATTCGTTACAGATTACAAGACGTTACCAAAATGCACATGCATACGTGAATGCTGGATTTTTGTTCCGCGTTGATCCGAGGAGAAACTTTAGCGTCCGCGAGAGGCCTTCTATTGTCTACGGTGGAATTCATCCAGATTTTGTAAACTCATAGATTTCTTTTGGTTAATTTTAAATTTCAAATTATTTTTGTAAAACTCATCAGGCCCATGCCAGTGCTACTGAAACGTACTTCCTTGGGAGATTCTTGGGCGACGCAAACACTTTAGCTGGAGCTTTGAATACTTTGGATAGAGAAATTCGACCAGATCACCGACCTCCAGATGCCAAGCCGGAGTACAGGAAGCTTCTAACCCAATCCCTATTGTACAAGGCAAGCTAATTTGCATACCTCAAACTTAAAGTCTAATCCAAGGAAACTAAATACTCTGGAAATAGGCTGTACTTGGAATACTTGGAAATGCGGCTGGAGAAAAGTACCGTATTGGTGCTGGTGACATTGAGCATGGTGTCACATATGCAAAACAAGATTATGATACAGACCGAAGTCAATGGCCATTAAATCAGCCAGTATCAAAACTAGAAGCCACTATCCAGTGCTCAGGTAACCCTAAGAATTATTTCTCTCGATCCTATCAAAAATTATTTTTGGTTAATAGGGGAAGCAGAGTACGTAAACGACATTCCGAAGTATATAGGTGAGTTAGCTGCTGCATTTGTCCTTACAACCGTTGGAAACGCGAGACTCAAGAGCGTGGACGCTTCTGAAGCACTGGTAAGAATCGAAAAAAAAAGCTCAGTGACGTAGCCGCATGCTATCCAAGCTTTTTTTTCTTTCAGCGCATGCCAGGCGTGGTGGCATTCCTTCAAGCCAAAGATATTCCTGGAACCAACAATTACTACCTTTTCAGTGCATTCCCTGAAGAGGTAACAAATAAAAAAATAAAAACAAGGAAATTAAATCCCAACAAAAAATTTATTTCTTCAGCTTTTCGTTTCCGACAAAGTATTATTTGCGGGTGCTGCCATTGGCCTTATCGTCGCAGAAACCTATGAAATCGCCATGAAGGCTACGCAGAAAGTTAAAGTATTGTATGACAGCATTCAGAAACCAATTCTCACGATCAAAGAAGCTCTGGCGAAAGCTGAAGCTGAAGGGAAGCTCGAGGAATGTTTCTTGGAGGAAAAAGGAGAAACCCTCACCAAACCAGCAACCCAATCCAAGCATTCCTTGAAGGGCGAATTCGAAATTAAGGGTCAGTACCATTTTCAAATGGAGACTCAGCAAGCCCTATGTATCCCAAGGGAAGATGGAATGGACGTTTTCTCAGCAACTCAGTGGATGGACTTGGTCCAAGCAACCGTCGCTTCTATGCTTCAAATGCCAAATAATAGGTAAGCGCCACTTCTAGCCTAGCCTCCTAAAGATTTTGGAATTACTTTTTTCATTTTTTTTGCAGCATCAACGTTCAAGTCCGTCGGTTAGGAGGGGCGTACGGGGCAAAAATATCAAGATCTGCACAAACCGCCGCTGCTTGTGCCCTTGCGGCCCATATTACGAATAAGCCAGTTCGCCTAATCCTGGATTTGGAATCCAACATGAAAATGATTGGAAAGCGTCTTCCTTATTTAGGAAAATATGAGGTTATCCTGGAAGAAAATACTAAAAGAAATTGATTTTATAACACTCTTAACTTTGAAAAGGTTGGGTTTGATGACAATGGGAAAATTGATCGTCTGGATGCCCAAGTTTTCTGTGACGGTGGGATATTTTCCAATGAAATCACTTCATCCCTTGCCATGGTCTGCATGCAAAGTTGCTACGAAGCAGTTGGATGGAAAGTTGCACCTGGAGCAGTCAATACAAACACACCGTCCAATACGTATTGCAGATCCCCTGGTCAGTAGAGCCTTTCAAACCCAAAATCCTATAACTGAAAACTTGATGCTTGTATTTTTTAAATAGGAAGCACTCAAGGATTTGCAATAATTGAGACAATCATGGAGCATATTGCATTTACCTTGGGGAAAGACCCCCTGGATGTAAAAATGGCAAATCAAATAAAAACTGGGGATCCAATCTACAGTATTCCTGGCTTTACGTTTGATGAGGAAAATCTTATACCCCAAATGGTTGATAATATGAAGAAGAACGCCGACTACGATAACAGGAAGAAATTTATTGAAAATTTTAATTCGGTAATAATCCTTGTACTTAACTAAGGATTTCCAGCGGAAAGTCTGAATTTCATTGTAGAGTAATCGATGGAGAAAGCGAGGAATGGCCGTAACCCCAATGCGCTACCCCGTCCACTATTTCAGTATTGCATTTCCATGCCACGTTAGTGTCTTTCATACTGATGGGTCTGTGGCTATTTCCCACGGTGGGATTGAAATGGGACAGGGGATAAATACAAAGGTAATCTTATAGAAATTAATTTTCAGGCATTAATTTCAGTTTAACTTTCCCAGGCGGCTCAAGCGGTCGCCTATGAGCTAGGAATCCCACTGGATAAAATTAAAGTAAAACCGTCCAGCACACTCGTATCACCAAATGCTATGATAACAGGGGGTGCCATCACCAGCGAAGTGGTTGCTCATGTGAGACATGCTTCCTTATGCGAGATTTTTTGTGCAGAGGTTTCTTTAAAAGAAATTTTAATTTAGTCAGCAGTGCAGGCCTGCAGAATAATAAATGAGAGGCTTCAACCAATTAGAGCGAAGATGCCGAATGAAAAATGGGAGAAAGTCATCGCAGCTGCCCACCTGGAAGGTGTCAACCTCGCAGCCAATCACTTGTAAGGCTCAACTTGAAACTGCAATATACGATGCAGTGATTGTCTTGAAGTTCCAATTCATTTCAATTCATTTTCTAGACCAAATGCTTCGGATGGTATAAAAACGTACGACGTTTGGGGCTTGAACGTGGCTGAAGTTGAATTAGATATGCTCACTGGGGAATACAAGGTAACACCTTAGATTTCATTTTCAATTAAGTTATGATATTTCTCATGTTGGCCTAGATTGTGAGAATGGACGTAACCGAGGACTGCGGGGTAAGCTTAAGTCCGGAGGTGGATTTGGGCCAGGTCGAGGGGGCTACAGTGATGGGGATCGGAATGTGGACAACGGAAAAGTTGCAATATGATGAGAACACGGGAGAGCTGTTGACGATGAATTCTTGGGTAATCGCTGTACAGAATAAATTACACTTGTCGCTTTTACGTCCTTCAATGAAAGATTCTCTACTCTAGGACTATAAACCGCCATTGGTGAAAGACATCCCTGAGGATTTCCGAATAAACTTCCTTAAAAATGCACCCAATCCATTTGGTATCTTAAGGTCAAAAGGTACGTCAGGATTTTTTTTAACATATATAAGTACTGAGTAAATATTTTTCTTTGTTGTTTTTTACAGCAACTGGAGAGCCACCCCTGTGCATGGCAGTGAACGTAATTTTTGCAATGCGCAACGCTCTGAACTCGGCAAGAACAGATGCCGGGATAACCGATTACTTTCAATTGGGTAAAGCGCTTTTGCAAAATTACTCTGCATTGATATTAACAAAATTCTGCTTTTCAGATGGCCCAGTTACACCAGAAGATATTGTTCGCCTGTCCGGAACAAATCCGTCCCAGTTTGCGTTTTAGAAAAAGACGCTATAGGCATACCTGGATTGGAGTTGATTGGTTCCCCTGGAAGTTGATGGCAGCAAATGTAATTGGCTTTCTCTGATTAAGTATTCCATAATACTGAAAGGGTCAATAAAAGCCATTCTTGGAGAAAATAATATCAAAGTCAGAGATTATGAATTATAATCTCTAAGGCTTTAAATCCTCCGATTATAATCTCCGAATCTGATCCCCAGGACATGATCCTCTCTCAGAGAGGAGACCCGGTGATCGGCATTCTCTTCCCATCTCACCGTGTCTATTTTCCACGAAAACTACATTTCTGATTTTTAATCTTCGTCATTTCATTTTTTTCGTACGTTTACTTTGAATGAGACACTAGTATTGTTAATTAATTAGTACAATTTTTAAAACTAAACACAATTTTCGTGCTGAGTTGAACTCCACCTGCCGACTTGCTGCCGTCCTCTCTGAGAGAGCTGCATCTCCTCAGCAGGCAGCTTATCTCTCTCCGTTTTTTTTCAGGTCACAGTGTTTCCATATTTCAAATAATTTTTGCCAAAAAATTATTTTTTTCATCTAAAATAACGCTTCGGAGATTTTTTCTGGACTATAGAGTCGGAGCCCGGTAAACTTCACAGCTGATGGAAAGGCTTTGCTTTTCTCAATAATTGTTTTGGTCAAATAATTAACTGTAGTTAATTTAATTGAGAAGCTGGACAGATGAGCCAGTTCCGTTGTATGAATCTCTGTCCTTGAACTCACACGTGGTCTAGATTAGATAAATGGTAAGTCAAGTGCTTACAAAATTCAGCTTTTCTCTGTTCAGCTTTTTTTTTACAGGTGACAGTAGTCTGCGGGCTGCAACTAATTTTCCATACTTCAATCCATTTTGTCTAAAAACTATTTTTGTCATTGTCATATTATAGGTTGTTCTGCAACTTTTGCATAGATTGTCAATTTCATCAGGTTTCCGATTTCGAGATTTTTGTTCATCTTTATCCTCATGTCGCCAAGTAAGTAAGTTAAACTATAATTTGGAATTAGTAAGCATGTTTAAAGCGGAATATTGACAGTTCTGTCTTTTTATTTCTAGCTTTCCGTCTGGCTCTCGTTCAGCTAAGCGTTGGAGCAAACAAGGCTGAGAACCTCGCAAGGTGTGGGAAGCTCGTGAAAGAAGCCGCTTCGAATGGAGCAAAGATCGTGGCTCTTCCTGAATGCTTCAATTCTCCCTATGGAATAAGTAAGTTAGCAATCTCTCTGTTGAATTAGATGGAATATGGAATGCTGAATTCAGTATCTTTCAAATTTTAAGATCATTTTCGAGAATATGCAGAGAAGATCCCGAACGGACAGACTTGCGAAACACTTTCGAAATTAGCAAAGGAGAACGATATTTATTTGATTGGTGGTTCAATCCCTGAACTGAGTGAAGATGAGTCCAGTGTTTACAACACGTGTACCATTTGGAGTCCAACTGGAGAGCTTCTAGGTCGCCACCAAAAAGTGCATCTATTCGATATTGACATTCCGGGGAAGATCACGTTCAAGGAATCGCAAACTCTTAGTCGAGGCTCTAGGCTGACAACGTTCAAGACACCATTCTGTAATATTGGGATTGGGATCTGCTATGATCTCAGATTTGCTGAAATGGCACAGTTGTACAGGGAGGAGGGGTGCAGCCTCCTCGTTTATCCAGGGGCCTTCAACATGACCACCGGACCAGCCCACTGGCAGATCCTTCAGCAAGCGAGAGCAGTAGACAATCAAGTAACTTAATAGTACCTTAAAGAATTACGAAATTCATCCTCTTATTCCTGTTTTTTCCTACAGTTGTTCGTTGCCACCATTTCGCCTGCAAGAGATGAAGGTGCGGGTTACGTCGCCTGGGGACATTCAATGGCTGTGGTAAATCCTCTAGAAAATCGCAATTAAAAAATGCCCGGAATTCGTTTCAGTTTAGCATATTAGTTTTATTTTGGTACGTAGGACCCATGGGGGAAAATTTTGGCAGAAGCCGACCACACCGAGCAAATTGTCTATGCTGACATTGGTAAAATTATTTTGCCTTTATGGCTGTATAATGGATCAAAATGACTTAGTTGTTCTTTATTTATAGATTTGGCATACATGAAAGAAGTTCGTGAAGGGATACCACTGACGAAGCAGCGACGAACAGACTTGTATCAAATTATTTCCAAAGTTCAGGAATAGAGTTTATTTTTATTGAACGAACAGATGCCTAGTCGGAGGAAGAACTAATTTTCTAGAACAAGAAATAGAGGTTTGAATTAATAGAGCAAAATAAATTACGATATGACAAAATTCTAGGCTCGTTCAAAGCATTCGTAATGGCAGTCGTCGCTATGGATTGCAGAGTCCTTGACCATTCCCACAGTCTCCAACCATTTCTCCGGTGCAAATTTTTCCAGGAGTCTGAAAATTAATATTTTTAATATATTAAAGCTAGCCTTGTTCTGCTCTACTCAGCGGTACTTGATCTCTGAAACTTACACTAGAATGATTTCTTTCCCCCTCACAGATCTCAAGTATTTTCCAGCTCTGCAAGCAGCTTTATTCCAGCACTCCGCCCTCCCAAGGGCAGCACCCACAGTTGTTCGGAGATCATCTCGATAGCTGATCGGGTCTGGCTCAGTTAAATTTTGTTCCATGGAAGTATCAATGCCTTTCTGCCTCCTTTGACCGGAAGTAACGGATGATTGAAATGTAGCACTGATTCCCATAAAATTCATCAGTTGCTGAATCAAATTCGTAATGTGATCTGAAATCACAAAAAAGCATCAGTACAAAATATGTCCAAGATAAATTCAACAGAAGAAGTAGAATTTTAATTTCTTACCAAAAAACTTGAATCCTGGTTTTGGCTTTGCAATATTTTTCGACTTCTTTTGTGAGCCTTTCTCAGCGACAGCCGTGACATTTTCCCTTGATGAGTCAGAAGGAGTGCTGGAGAGCGTCCCATTGGCTTCCTCTGTGGCGTTTACGATTTTCACTGTATTTGTTGAATCTGATTGAACAATGTTTTCGGTGTTCATTAATTGTTTCTTTTTAAGGAGTTTCTTAGACTCCACCGAGGAGATAGAAATGAAGAAAGCAGCTCCAAAAATCCAGAAGAGTACGATCGGCTTCATTGTTACGTAGAGGAAGCACAGAACTGAAATGAGCAGAAGGAGCTGAACGCTGAACTGATTTATGCGGAAATCAAGGGGAAGACCGACGATTCTAATTGTGTCTTCAGAAAGGTATGCGGATGTGCATGTAATGCTTTTGAAAATACAGGTAGTAGATGCATTTGATCTCCCAATCATAACGGGTTCCATCTTCATTCTTCTCCAAGGAATCCCCGAATTTCTATTTTTGAGATTTTCTTCCATTGTGATCAGGTTTGTGGCCTAATTTCACATTTAGCTCCAGGCACTTTACAGCTTCCGATCCTCAATTACAAAACTACGAAACAAGGAAATTCGTTTAAATCTGCCGTTTTAAGTCATTTTTTTTTAAACATAAAAATGTCGCCTTTTTGAATTTCTAATCTTGCAAAAAATTTTAATTTAACTTACGCCTGATTAAAATGATAATAAGAATGTAGGAAATTGAGAAGACGACGAATGATGCGAAATCCTTCATTTTCACGAATTCTTTGTTAAGGAAGTATAGCCGCGGCTTGTTTATTTCAGCAATTCTAACTACCGAAATCAAAATGGTGAAGCACGATTGTATAGGGATGAAGAAAATCGTGGTAAAATTAATTCTCAGTTTATTCAGCTGCAAGTGACAGTTCTATTCTAAAGTTAAGGAATCAGTTGACTGAACTTTTATTTTTATTTTATTTTTACATACATTACATTTTTACATAAAATTAAACTCCTTCCCAGTAATCTATGGCATCTAAAACTTCATTGACGAAGCTACTGAGTCTATCCGTGTTCAGAGTCCAGCCAGAGTCCAATGACCTGGTTCCTGGAAGGAAAGCAATTCCAAATACCCACATTGCATAGCCTTGGAATATCATCATGGCCATTAGAATTGTGAGCCCAAAGAAAATGTTGATGAGGCGTCCAGGCTGGAAGTCAGTACCCAATAAATTCAAAAAATTCAGGGGATTTTTCATCTGAGCATCTTCTTCTTCACCACTGCTTTCCTCAGAATCTTCTGATTCCTCCTCCTCTTCGTCGTCTTTCTCAGCGTCTTCATTCTCGTCGTCTCGCTTATCTGCATAATTCTCTGACTCCTCTTCCCTCTCGTCCAGTAATTCATCAAAGTCAGAATTATCCTCAAATTTTCCTGTACTTCTGGAAATATTTCCATCTAAACTTCCAGAAAAATTCTCAATGCTTGTCCCAGAACTAAGGCTTTGCTGTGGGGTAGATGAATCCAGGGTCAGGCGATTGGATGGAGCTGATTGAGTCGTGTGCAAGGATGTAGCACGAGGGGGGCCCGTAATGGAGAAATTCAATGGCACAGACGTGGGTTGAAAAATTCTGTTGGTCGTCAGTGGTTTTGGGAATCCTGAACTGCTAACGGTATTTGGACCAGCAAGGTGCGGAATGAAATTGGAAACCAAGGACTGTGACGCGCTGAAACCCTTCTCTGAAAAATCACTACCGGCAGCGATGGGAGCTATTAAAAGAAACGCAATGACGACACCCATTTGTTCTTCCTTGAAAACTGGAATGCGGAAATGAGATGAAGGGATGAAGGGGCTTTTAAGCTACAAAACTGAGACTGAGGAAAAATAAGGAAGAATTTCTATTTAAATGAGGCTCTGACATTTTTGTTTTAGTAAATCACGCAGGCGCATCGTCCCAAACCTGTCGCTCGTAATCATTTAATTAACGCTTATTGTTTTCGGCTAGGTGAGGCTATAATTTTACATAGAGCGGTTTAACTAAATAAACCTGGACTTCGTCTCGGCCGTGAAATCCTGACTTCACCCATAAAGGCCTTGCACAGATGAAATTGCTTTGTTGACCACATTTGACAGGAGCTCCCTTGAGGCTTCCTGGGCAACTGCTGATTGGAAGGCTTGAGCCGGGGCCGAAGCCAGGAACGGACCAACCCAAACAAGAAGCATCTTCAGCAGCATCACCAGACCGAGAATAAAAAGAGCTGATCCAACTTGGACGATTCTGGAGCAGAAATAATAGGAGTTTGATTAAAAATTCATTCATCAAACCCGAAGGAGCTCCCGAGAAGCAACGCTTTATTTACCTTTTCCATTTCAGTTTTAGAACGTCTCCTAGTATTTGTGGCTGATTCAAAATGGAGGGAATTTCTTGAGCAAGGCTTTGCGGAAGCCATGTTGGAAGTTTGGTAAGCATTGACGGAGAATTACCCTGTTTAGCTTTTGGAGCTTCTTTCTGTGGGTTGACGGCGATGAGTGGCTTGTCAGAGATTGACCCCTGATCGCTTCCGGGACCCTCATCATCCTCAATGGTGTTCACAATGCCTTCGTCGTCTTCTTGTACGGAAAGTCCTCTTTTAAATATTTGGTAGTGCGTGCTCATACCAGGCTTTGGATCTGGATCACACTTAGCAACTAACACCCCTCCACTTAGCAAAACCAGGAGAATCATGGCTAGTTCCATAATTGCTTAATACAAAAGTCTAAAAAATTTCAGCAGCTAAATTTTGAACAGAAACGTATCTACCTCACAAGTATATAAATAACGTCTGAAATAAGATTCTGGAAATGGGTAATGACGGCCGCTAAAATTCTAGAGGCGAAGTTCTGTTTGCAGAAATCCTTCCCCTGCGAATTAGCATTTAGCAGCGTCTTAACCAGAATGTCTTTTTTACACTCAGCAGCAGCATTTACCTGCATTCTGAATGGATAAGGTGAAACCTTAAATAAATAATAAATAATGTAAAATCAAAGGAATTTTAATTTCATTAGTCTGAACATGAGGGCAGGTTTTTTGAGATTTCTTTTGAGATGATTTGAGATTTGAGGCTCTTTTGACTTAAATTAGAAGCTTCATTTCCCGTAATCATTTTCCAGAAGGATAATATTAGCCTTATCCCTCGAGATCGAGGTCCGTTACATGAAGAAAAGAAGACTTTGCATGAGTAAATGGGATTGAGGAAGAGGACTTTTCAAAACGGGATTGATGGCATGAGGCCCTTATGCACCTGACGTTGCTCACCTGTGTCCTTTGCCAGGGCGCCAGCTCTAGCGGTACTCCCTAGAAACCAGAGGAACATGTCTTAATAAATCATCGTTTTTGAAGTTGAGAATATTTCATTTGTCATTTTATAAACGAAATGATAGACGGAAGGGATGAAGATAAGGAAGAATGTCATGATACCACCCCGAATTACTTCTAATCCCAAAGTTAGTTTGAATTCTATAAAAGGATCCACTTGAGTCCTAATATACTTCATTCTAAAACAAAGTTTAGACTAAGCAGAAAGTTTAGGTTTTCAAGATAAGAGATTTTGCCTAAAACTTAGGAAATGATTCGGTTAATTATTCTGGTAGAGGCTGTTAGAATAAGTGCAGCGTTCGAGGGCGCTCCTCTAGACTACGCCCAAGAAGCCAACAGGTATAACACTTATCCTCAGAATTTTCAGCAGTCCCAGCATCCCGACTCCCAAAATCAACTTCTCCGTTACCCAGAGCCTCCAACTCTGCAGCAGCACTATTCAGGGTCGCCAAGTCCTCCGCCTGGATACTTGGAGCCATCAAATCCAGAATATCATCCGAATTATCAGAATCCACAGCACCAGTATCCTGAAATTCAAAGTTCTCAGCAGCAAAATAGTCCAGAAGCTCAGAATCCGACAGATGCTTCTCCATACTCAGCTTCTGCTGATACACCGGGTTCGCCATCCATGGATGAACGGTTTGGCGGACTGTTCCTTGCACCTCCAGCTCCATTCCCTCCCCCAGGCATGGATGGCGGGTATGGTGGTCCACCACCGCCGATGTATGGTCCACCCGGTCCAATGCAGCCTCCTCCATTTGGATATCCAGATCCAGGGTTTCAAACTCAAACCGGATTCGAAGGAATGTTGGTACGAAAATGTTTCAGAAAAATGGACTAAAAATTAGTGTTTATTGAAGTCTTACACAAGGAGTTATTTTTCAAGCAAAATGATATATGAAAAACTATATTTTTCTTTCAGGTTCCAAATACTTGGTACGGACTCCTACCATGGGGAATCGAGGGTGTCATTATAGTCATTGCAGGGATGATTGTTTTTGCTATCATTGTCATTGCCATCATTGGCCTCCTTGCATGGATTTGTGGCGTAAAGGCATCCCTGCCATTTATCAAAACAGAAGATTCAGAAGCACGCTCAAGATTTGGAGATCAATGGGGAGAGTCACTCACGAATCTTTCTAACAGAGTCCTAGACGCCATTGAAATTTTCAACGAAGTTGCGGAAGAGGAACAGTTTAACAAGAAAGCTAACTAACGCCTATGATATCGTGAAAACTATTTTTTTATTACATTTTTTAAATTATTATGTTAATAATTACACAACGTAAAAAATGCTTAGCTTTAGGAGGGTTGAATCCTACAGGAAGGAAAATAAAGTGGAAATGTTCATGCGCACTTTTTGTGTCCTCTTTCCAATCAGGAAGTCAAAAAATTTCCAGCCCATACTTTAAGTTAGGGATCCTTGCCTTTTTTGCATAATTCTGTCGTGAAGCTTACTTTGAAGAGTTTTCATTTTAGAAGCGATTTTAGGCAAAAATTATTATTTTTCTTCTCACCTATGATGGCACTGCAGTTTTTTGTTGGAGGCTTGCATTATCTGAGCCCTTTTCATTCTGTAGGATTCGACAAAACGTACAAAAACACCCAAAGGGTCTCCCCATAAGCTCCATAGTCTCTGCTAGCGACCGGAATACGAAGCCTTGATACAAGCTCAGCAAAATTGATTCAAATCAACCATTGACTAGCGGTGACTTCCACAAGATTCACCAATCAAAAAAGCGAGAATGAGCACTCCTTTGTTCATTTTCTTTTATTTGGTGTTCCCATGGGTGGAAGGGTTGGAAACATCATATCCATATGGCGGCTATTATAGGGATGTTATCCCCAGCATGTCAAGGAGAGGTGCTTATACTGGTTCTGAAGAAATGACGGATCCTGAATACGAAGCGTTTGCTAATCAAGATGGAGTAGACAGCTTTCTGGTATGTACATGCCGGTATGTTTTCTATACAACAGCATTTTAAATTCTTAACATTCATTTTTTTTCAGCAACCGAGCCCCTGGCAAGGAATGATTGTGTGGAGCGCTGATAAATTTTGTGTTGTAATTGTTGCAATCGCTGTTGTTGGAACGACAGTATGGGCCATCATTTATCTGATTATAAAGTTGATCAAGTTAGGATACGTACTTAAGATTAATATTTTGCAAGATTTTGATGCAAAGGGGAAAAATTTGCTTGATTCAAACAATATTCAACTGACGACGACCAGAATTCTTGAATCTCTGGATACATATGTGAATAAAATTGACTAGGATAATTAATTTGAGAAAATTACTAAATATTTTAGGAGAAGACCGTAAAATAAAACTAAAGAATTTCCTAAGAAAAAGTTACGGGACTTTCTCCTGTCTTTCACTGACAGCTTCATAAAAGCGAGGTTGTTGATCCTTTAGAATTATTATTGTTCTGGAGTTTGAAGCCTGAGGAGCGTTTAATTCCATCGAATCCAGTCACTTAGTGTCACCATCAAAATTTAAGGAGGGTCACATGAGGTCAAGTACTTTATATGGATAGATACGATGCATCCGACCAGCATCTTATTTTTGAAGGAATCAGGTACGGGAAAGAAAACTGTTTTTTTTTTTAAATTTCAAATGTACTCAATGTAATTTCATAATTTTTTTTTTCAGCGATGGAATTGATAACAAATTTGGACTGGAGTCAATTTTCTACGCAATGGGATATTTAACATGGATAATTATGGTGTCTCTCTTCTTCAACCTTTTTCTTACTTCAATCACATCACCGATTCTTTACAGCACATTTGCTCCTGTCCGGAGGAGGCGCAGCCTTTCTTCATGGCAAGAAAATGAGCCTCTTTCCCTTCAAATTCTTCAAGGGATTCAGAGTTTCAGTTCGGTGCTAAATGAAATTAATAATTAGTGAGGGCGTTGATTAACTGGCCAAATTCATAATTAACTTATTGAAAAATAAAACCCGTGTCCCTAACTTTCAAGAAGAAAATGACTGAAATTGTTTTGATGAAAAAATTTGATGGAAGGATGGGATCATTAACTCAGGATCTCTCCGGTATTCGGAAGTACCGTTAATCTAATATCTAATTTTAGGATCCCAACGGCTCTCTTGGTAATCCCTTAACCTTTGTGAACAAATCAAAAATATTTTTACAATGTTTTTGAAGTGCAAGTTGAATTTACTTTTAGTGCTCCTTCAAGTCTCAATTTTCGGTTTCACTGTCCAAGCCCAAATTCCAGAAATCCATCAGGCGGCTGCGATCGCTGGCTACTCTAGACTTCCGTAAGCTGTCCTTGCGGAAAGTATTCAATTCGCTCACTAAAACCAGTTTCAATCTTTTACAGAACATTCTTCGGTGGATCTGTTGGAATTAGAGAAGTGTACTATTTGGCAGCAATAATTTCAGTGTTATTGGCCAGCTCAGTATTATTTACTTTTATGCAAATCCCTAATTATTTTCTACCCGTGCACCACGTTCAGAAAAGGAGCATTGAAGAAATAGGATTTTTCCGAAATTTTGAGCAAGCCTTTGGTGAGCGAATCTAAATCACAATCAAACTTTTTAATCCTTTTGATTAATTTTCAACCAATTTTTGCTTATTAGAAAAATGGTAGGGGAAATGAATGGACGCCCAGTGATTTCCGTTCCGTTTCCTCATGAGGACGATCATCCAGGACTGGTTCTTTTCAGTTCAGCGTCCATTGTTCCCGTCCTCCGTTTCTACTCATTCACATTCCGAACGCTGATTCTGTGGGCACTTAGTTTACTCATTATGGCCAGGCCACTGTTCCGGCTTGTAGCAAAGCATGGCTGGAATGCCCCAGAAGTTTTTCGAAATCAAACAGGCATGGCCACTTATCACACGCATTTTAGAAGTAGTAAACAAATCATTTTGTACCCTTTTCAAGAATTAGTTCATGATTCCATTGCCAAGTTGTATTAAGAAGTAAATGAAGGATTCTTAAAATCCCTCATTCTTTTCATTTTCTTTTCTAGCCAATGTATGCCTTCGTATGTCAAGAAAATATTTTTACAAAAATATTTTCACTAAAAATAGTTTTCACTTAAAGGTGAGAAGGGGCAAAAGAAATAAAATATTAGTAAAAAACCATTTCAAAGCCTACAGACTTCGCTTGAATTTTTTAATTGACATAGGGTCTTTCTCTGTCTCCACCGAACCCACAGACACAGGTGGTAAAAACTTAAAAACTTCTTTTTAAGCCCAATTTGAATCACCTCCGGGAGTTTATTGGACCGAATCGAGCTTGAACAAAAGCATCCTCTTTTATTTTGGGAGAAAATTCCCTATGCTGCTCTTAAAAAAGCTACTTAAAAAGGCTCAAAATTTCCAGGTAGGTGACAAAAAAGGTTTCCAGGTGTTTTGCTTTTTAGTTTAGGAAGCCGAGGTTATTTAACCGGCATAAAAAACCTCTAAAAATTCATTTCCGATTTACAGCTCTCAGTAGCGACACGCCAACCAAGAAAAATGTACTCCTGTTTTCGTATTCTCGTTGTGGTATTTGCAATTGCATTGGCTGGGAGCATTTCTTCAGCCGCTTCTCCAGGAGTTGTGGGAAGTATCAGCCCTCGAGCGGAGCCACGTGTTTCCTCTGAAACGCCAAACCGGATCAATGAAGCTGAAAACTCCAGGGCCCAAGCATCAGATCCAGTCGTCGGTCCAGTAGTTGGAGTTTACGGAGGCTACGCTGGGAATCAAGGGCAACTAGCACCAAGCAACTACGCTGCTCCACCTACACCTTCTGCGTACAGTAAGTTTGGCTTCCAGTAAAAATGGTTTTTGTTTCTCTCAGATTTAATCGTAAGGTGCTAAGTTCATTTTCATTTTATTTCCACAGATAGCTACAATTATGGTCACCCGAATCCAGGAAAAAATGAACTTTTCGGGGTTTCTTCCAATGGAGACTTTTCACTCTCTGCTTATTGTGGACCAATATTCTGGGGAGTTATCCTTGGCTTAGCTGTCGTCATTATCATCATTTGGTTCGTCAATCTTTTCGGAGGATTCCAGTATCTTGGGGGTGCCATTGATGGGCTCCGAGCTGACCATGAGAAAAAAGGAATCCTGAAGGGGAAGTCTTTGGATTTGGATCAAATTACATCTCTCGTCTACGCCGCTATGGACAAGTACAACAAATGGAACACAAGTTATGGTTCTAAGAACTTGATTACAAAATAATTTAAAACGCTCTCCCCATTGTTTAAAATCTTTTTTTATGGTGCTTGACAATATAATTATATAGATAAGTTTTTGCAATTTCGAAGATTTCAGCAATGAATGAGAAAGAAAAAAGAAAGAAAGAAAAACAAAATTTTTCAAATAGACAAAATAAAATAATTTTTTCTGATGCATTGCAGCCATGTAGAGCTCAAATCATGATTCTAAGCCTTAGGGTGCTGGAAGTAAAGCTGATTATCTTCGGCAAGGTCATTTTTTAGTAGAATCCTTTGGTTTTATCATTAGAAAAGGTGCAGGGGCTCACACAGTAGATCAAATATATTGGGAATTTCGATTCCTCAAGGAAGTTGGCCAAGCATTTCAGCCACTGTTTAAACCTCTTTAGTGTAAGTAAAGCGTTTTTCCAAAAAAAAATTTTCTTGTTGTCTCGCATCTGTGCAGTTACTCTAATGCAGTTTTTCTTGAACGCCCTAGGCCCTCTCGTGGATCTGTCAAAATTATGGCTGTTGCTGCTCTCATTATGGTGCCACTTTTCTGGACGAATTTCCCACTCATCGCATCTTCGGATCAAATTTTTGTGGGTCATGAGACGAAAGTTTCAGTTCAAGATGAACTGGAGGCTGTAATGAAGGAAGCGTGGGAAATGTATGGGAGTCATTCTAATTCATCAGCCTCTCTGAAGCGGCAGCGTCGTGAGACACAAAGCTTGGGTGTAGAGGATCCTCCAGTTCGTATTTCACCACATTTCCAAAACATGACTTCTGAGTGGGACCACCTTGTCTCCCTCCCAGCCCGTCCACAGCCAGTTCTAGTCCCAGGTCTCTTCAATTACATTCTTGCAGCCTTCATCCACTTTCAAGTCCGACAATACGAGCTCCTGTACCTGCTTCAGGTAATTGGGCTAGGTACCTTAGCAGGGATACTGATAGCGATTTGGATTTTGGTG
This sequence comes from Brachystomella parvula, assembly GCA_019776545.1. Taxonomy (NCBI): domain Eukaryota; kingdom Metazoa; phylum Arthropoda; class Collembola; order Poduromorpha; family Brachystomellidae; genus Brachystomella; species Brachystomella parvula. The sequence continues at coordinate 16,346 of JABASM010000136.1, forward strand.
GGGTTTGGGATTGGGTCACTTCCTCTATGGCTTCTGCTAGATTCCGAAATCAAACACATTAAAAAACATGAATCTAAGGGAGCTCCTCCTAGATTGGAGCGTCAGCATAATATCCTTTTAGCCTTGGATGGGGACTGGCTGAGGGATTTGAAAACGTCTAAGAATTTATAGAAGTGAATTAACCCACTTTTTGTGCGTGTAAAGATAAATATATAATCATTTACTCATTGTGCTTTAAGCTGTCCAATTATGCATTAGTAATTATTGGATAATTTTTTTTTACATAAGTAGGTTTAAAAAGTCCGTTCGCATCAGTAACTAATAAATCTAAAGCCAAAGATTTGAATTTTCTAGATTGTTCTTGGGTAAATTGATTGGGGGTCTTTGACTAACGGGTGACTGAATTCGGAAAAAATTATACTAGTAAAATGTGTAGAAAGTGAAAATTGACTTTGATTACGGATAAATTAGTCGAGCAGTAAGTCAACTTAAGCCTGCCATTCCCCCTAGTTTAATACTAACTCTGTTCTTGTGAAGAAAGAACTTCCACTTGCAAATGCGTTGCAAATGAAAAATCCTAAAGGCAACAGGTTTTGGTTAGTTCGTACGAAGCTGATAGTCTCCGTTTTGCGTTATGTACCGCACCCACGGAAGAGCCTGGTAGCCACTTTTCTCGATGATTTTGAGGTAGCGTACCTATGGCAATATAAAAAGTATTTTAATGCCACCGGTGATTTTATCTTCAGAGGATAAAATGTGAAACCAGGCATAATTTACCTGTATTCCAGACGTTGTGAAGTATGGAATTTCAAATTTGACTTGAATTGGAGGGCGACCTTCAGTATCTTCCCCTTCAACAGATGGAAGACCGAAGTGCGCTCTCATCAAGTACTCTTTGCCACCGGGAAAAGATTTTATTGTCCATATGATAGCACTGAGTTCAGGTGCGTACTTGACAGAACCAATCCCTGCTTTGAATTTAGGTGAGTCAGCATCACCTGGCACTGGAATCACAATTTCGACATTGTTGGCTGTAGAACGACGCTTGAACTGAGACTTCGCTTTCACCATGTACTCAACTCGACTGTGAGCGTGCCTTTCAATGACTGACTCAATCCAAATAAGTGGTTTGACCTGTAGGTTTAGGTATACAGGATTAAAACAAGAAAATAACATCTAAGGAGTCCCAATACTCACGTGTGTATTTAATCTGTAGGACATCAGTTCAAACTCGCCGTCGGGTGGAATGAATGATATTGTTCGATCTACTTCGAATCTAAAAATACGGGTGATATGGATAAAAATGTGAGAGGTGAATTTGCATTTCTGGCAGTCAGGCTAGCTTACCTCGACAGTCGAACGCATTGATGGAACTTGACATCTTCTAATTCTACTGATTTGGACTTCCCCCTTCCGGTGCTTTCAAACAAGACCTTGTCATTAAGACCGAGCCGGAGCTCAGGCATTCCAGACAAATAGACCCTCATTTTAATAGCACCCACGATTTCACTCCTCAGGATATGTCCATTCACATTTGCCTGCAAAGAGTTATCAAATATGAGCATTCATTCTCGCGTTTCAACAATATAAAAACTAACCAATAGATTGACGGATTCAATCACATCCAAAAATACTTCATTTTTCCGATACTTGATGCCCTCAGAACGCCATGACACAGCGTTCGTAACTGCCATAGGCGGTCTTGGTGCTATTTCCAGTTTATGGCCTTCCTGCGTAATATACCTGCGTAACGGAAGGTTTATTATGACTATCTCTTCGGCTGAAATTGCGTATAAATTAGGCAACTTGTCAAATGTCAAGCACAGTTACAATTAACTTACTCCTGCAGTATTTTGCTATCTGTAGTTTGCGGGTATCCAAAGTCGAGTAGCTCATCCATTAATTCGTAAATAATAACAAAATTATCTCGGATGCTCTCTTCTTCTAGCTCTTTAAAGTACTCCACCATCACCTAAAAACATTATTCAATTACATGAGGAAATAGGCTGCTGACGTTTAAATGAAATCTTTACCTGAACTAATTTATGCAAAAATGCGAAGACGAGGGCAATATTGGAATTCATTTTACTGATGGACACTATGTAGAGATTATTGTGTTTAATGTAACCAAAGGTTGCGTCTGGCATTTGCAGAATGGGCGTCACATTCCCTTCTTCTTCCTTATCCATAAGGAGTGGCATGAACTTCTCGATAAGGCTCATATCGATGTCTCCACGATAGTTCCGGGAAATCAGGACCTAAGAATGGCACAAGACAAGGAAACATTACTCTCTCTCTTGTCACATAGTGGTGACACACAACACCCAACAGTACAGCTAAAAAGAAAAGCATTAATTAGACTCACCTTTCCCTTCACGTCCAGAATGAAAATGGCAGATGATGACATTGTTTCTTATGTGCTTGAGAAGGGGAAGTCTGATCCTGTAGATTTAGGATAGAAGTTCAAAATTTCAGAGTATAACTATAAAGTTGCCTGGGTCCTGGAGCTGTGGGTACCAGTGCTTTTTGTAGATCCACCAGTGCTGCTCTACATGTTCTGATTTGCAACTTGCTAGACGCGTTCTTCTAATAGTTAGCAAGAAATACCAGCTACCTTCGTAGTAATTAATTAAAATTCTCAATTAGTAACTGGATATCCGGTGTCCGCAATATTTTCGAGTGAAAATGTGGACTGTGACACTGTGATGACAAGAAGCCCGCGTTCATTCAAAATTGTCACTTTCGATTTCTTCGACAGTTAAGAGATGTCAGCACGAAAGAGGGAGCGTAAATCACTGGAAACAAACTGAATAACCGTCCGGGGGGCCACCGGATCACTGATTTAAGAATTCCCTGGAAATGAGAATAAGTTGAAAGACGATTCATTATAAAGTCCAGTTTGTGGCTTAGGACACATTCTGCTGGCAGTTTCTTCAAGAAATGTTTCTGTTATTGCGACTAGAGAGAGAGAGGCATAGAATTTGCGTTCGCTAGTTTTAGCTGAATCAGACTCTAACATTTTGCTGCTCAGGTCTCACTAAATGGCATAGACAAAAATCACTAGTTAACAAATAGGCAATTAGTGCCTAGGAAAGGGATGTATATGATGTATATGGGATCATCACATGAAAAGAATCTGAGTACAATTTTTAAATGGTGCTCAAAACTATTCCTTCTTTTTGATGGGCGTTTTGCGCCTGGACTGCTCTATTAAAGCTGGGATATCCGAGTAGAGAATGGTTCCAAGAAAGACACACGTTGTACCGAGCCAGTGAGCAAGAGTAAATGGATTGTTGAAGTAGAATATTGAGAAAATGAGGCTCAAAAACTTCCGTAGCGTTACCACTAGTGTCACAGTCAAGGATGCACATTCTGTTGTGAGAACGAAAACTGAGTTGATACAGATGCATCTGGAACATTAGAACTAAGTTAGAAATTGATCATTGGATTCAACCGTACTTGCATTTAGTTTCACACTCACTGTGTCAAAACATTTCCTAGGATGTAAACCCACATACATGGCACGCCGATACCTAAAATGGAGATCGGTGTAGAGTTATTGGCGATAGCAATATGACTTAACAAGTCGGATGTCAGCAATAGAAAACCAGGAAGTGGGAGGCAGTGCTATTGTAAAAACATAACAAAATATTTAAATATTTAATCATCTGCAGCAATGACATGCACAGGTCGTGATTTTCCTGTTCTTACAGTGAAAAACAGAGCTTCGCGTGGATTCTTTCCATATCGAGCGTGCATTGTTTCCTGGTAAATCCCCATTCTGGCTGACAGGAACAGCGCAAAAGTCAAAATTGAGATGCCTGGAATTAATTAAGAATATTCCAAACGATCAGCAAAAGGGTTCACATTGAGAAAGAAGGAGAAGGGCAATACCACGTACCGCATAACCACCAGAAGTAGTCAGAGAATCCACCCTCAACGACAGGGGTTGAAGATTTCTGTTCCAATCATAATTAATTACCAGCTGTACAAAAAAATGCATGAATGAACTGCCACTGTTTACTAACTTCAAATCCATGCCCTGAGGCAATGGTGCAGACAGTGATTCCCACAGTTATCATTGCAACAGAAAGGTATTTTGTCAGATTATATCGCTTCTTCAGTATTATCATCCCCAACACCATATTGGCCATGAGAGATCCCTAGAAGCAGTGCAAATTTCAGTCCTTTGTCACTGCAATTTATCGACCACTTACCGATCTAAATATGAGATGAAGCGTCATTGAAATATTGAAATTGAAGGCCATGTTATTTGTTGTGCTGACCAGAAAGAAGAAAACGACCAGCGTGATGTATTGCCTGAAAAAAAGATAAATTAAAGCTAATGAGTTACTGAGGTAGCAGATCAGTTGTGAAAATTATCATTGGACAGCTTAAATACGGTACCCTTAAATACATTAATAGCATTTCTAATACTCCCACGAAGATTGTTTTAGTAGGAAATTAATATTTAACCCTTAAAATGCTACTGCAGCCAAATGCTATTCATCGAGGATACCTTATAGGAACGTTCGGCTTCTTCGTTCCACATTTCATCGTGAATATGAATCCTTCGAAAGCGATAACGACGAACTGACTAAATGTAATCAAATTCCCACTTCCTGGATCCTCCCTGTAATAGACAGAAGGAAAACATTACAAGTCATCCATTGTGATGCGTTTGTTGCGAAGGACTCACAGAACGAGGAGCTCCAGGAATACGACATTCACACAGCATCCCACGAAGACAAATATGATTCCAAGCAGGGCTTTCATATTCATGGTAGAGTACTGGCTGGGTGATTTCGTGACGGCAAACAGGAGACTACAGAACAGTTTAGCCGTCAGCGGCCTACCCCTACTAGTCCCTAGTCCGTTCAACTGAAAAGCAAAAAAATAATTGTAAAGGGCGCATCACAAACAATTAGCTTCGGATTGTGAATAATTAATGCCTCACGCTCCTAACACGGTATCAACTAGTCAAAGAAAGTAGAATCTGAAGCGACCAACCTTACTAATTGAATATAGCGACAATATTGTGATGGACAAAACGATCGAAGGTCTTAGAACTTCAGGACTCCCGTTCAACCTAAATACACAAATTCAGACAGCACATTTTTGGACAAAAATCAAAATAATGCGCAAATTCACGCGAAAGTTCAGCAGACTTTCTGGGAAGATGGAATGGCTAAATCGCTAAAACAAACATCTTCAGCTAGGTCACCTTATGGCCTGTCGGGTTCACACTATTTTTCATTTTCATGGTTTTGTGGACAGTGTGGAAAGACGAAAGTTTCGTTTCGCGAGTTGGGCGTAAGTTTCGGTTTCGTTTTCTCTTCCCGGAAAAAACGAAAGTTTCGGTTTCGGTTTCGTTTCTGCGGACGCCGCGCGACGAAACTTTCGGTTTTGGTTTCGTTTTCGCAGACCCCGCGACGAAAATTTCGTCTTGCAACACTGTTTGTGGACAAACAATCGAAAGTTCTCGCCAGAATGAGTCAAGTGAGCTATGTGACCTCGTCAGCAAGGTCACGAGTGGTGAATAAAGCCTCAACCCTCACGGATCCTGGGAAGCGATGGGTCATTCGAAAGAGCTTTGGCTACTGATTCAGAAAATACTGAACGCATGATTCTGCTAGCGTAGGTCACTTGATTTTATGGCTAAGATTTGGCGGCGTCCGCCGAGCATTTATCGGTCGATCTCGTAACTCAGAACCGAGCGTGGTTTATTTTATGAATCAGCTTGCAAAGAAGCCTGTACTGACGTAGCGCTTGTTTGGCTCCGTAAGGCCAACTGACTGACCTTTCGTGACCTCTAGAGGTCAACCGATGCTGATAAAAAAATTGGCCTTCACCAGTAGATTCTAATGCAGAAGCGGAGTTGGACTGCAGAAATGTTTCGCTAAAACAGTAACGATTTTGAGACTTTGACCCCAGCTAATTCCATTGCCCTGTCAAGAAAATTAATAATTCTTTTTGCATGGTATTACTAGGAATTAGCATGATACTAGGTCTGTCAAAAAAAGTTCGATTTTTAAAGGTCGAAAAAATCGAATTTTGACTATTTTCGGGCCGGGCGGAGTCCAGAGTGATAGAGCTAAAAAATATGAGAGCTCATCTTATTTCGCAAATCATCGCCGACTCGCAGTCTTCGGTGTCATCTCCACGACCCGATCTAACCAATCTGTGTATTGTAATCTGTTAATCTAATCCACTCATCATTAGCCATTAGACTTTTTACTATTGCCAATTGTCAAGTGAAAAATTAGGCATCTCATAGTCTTCCCATACAAACGAAAATTTATCGCATAATGGACTAATGGAACTAATAAATTAGTAGATTACTAAATATTAATAGAGTCTGCCTGACGTGGGTGTAGAAACGATTAAAGTACAAAAATACTGAGGGTGTCCCTTTGCAAGAACGCTAACATTCTACTTATTTCGCAAATTGAAGCAACAATCCTAATAATATTGACACGCTCAAAATCACAGAGGGTTAAATTGTGTGGTAAAAATGGTGAAAATAAACAAAATAAAAAGATGCCATTATTTGAGCAAGACAAAAATCAAAAGATTTGCTTAATTATCAGTAGCTACGAACACAGGTAATTATTAAACAATGCAGAAGTAGCTCATATCCTAATATAGCTGACAAACTTCCAAGAAAGAGAAGGCGTTGAATTTAGAACCTCTCCGTTTTATTTACTTGCGCTGCTTCTTGAAGAAACGTTGTAGAGCTGACTTATCTTCAAACAAACTGCGAAGGGAATAGACCTAAATAAAAAATAAAAATAATCAGAGAAGTCAAGGGTGATAATTAGTAAATGAGCATGCTTATATTCTGATTTAGAATCATACCTGGAGCAGCATCACTGTGACCGTGCACAACAGACATGCCGCAGAGTAGCGATTAACACGATCGAAATTATTCTCTGCTAATTTGCGATCCCGCAGCTCAACTTTTCGATGCAACTCCTGTATCTCTTGAATAGTGTTCACATGTATCCTCACTCCATCAATCCGTCCCTAAAAAATCCGTCACAAAAATCATTCAGTTCTACCTCAAGGCTAAGTGAAAATGGCTTAATGTTCTTATTCGAAACGAACCTCGATTTCACCGACTTTCATTCCATATTCTCCTTCGGCAGCCAAGTTCGTCGTATTGTAGGTTTCCCAGTTAGTTCCTGCCTCATCTTTTGATGTCATTCGCAATAATACCACTTTCTTGCTATAGCGGGTATTAGTGTTGTCAAAGCAGACTTTGTAGGACCCAGATTCAGCTGCTTTAAACCTGGTAGTACAGTAAAAAATCCAATCTAAAATATTTTCCATCACCAACGAGTAATTTAATTTTTACTGGGAATTCGAGGATCGTTTTTGAAACTCTGAGATAACTGGGCGGTTGAAGGTATCAAAGAGCTGAAATCCTATAATTGGGTCTTGAAATGATGCAGAAATAACTGAGTACTCCACAACAACCGCCTCTCCTTTGAAATAATACTGATGGAAGCAGGCTTCTGTAGCGGGTTCCAAAATGACTGTCAGACTGTGCATCCTAGGGCTATGATCACGATCTGCAGCCACAAGGATGAGTCCGCTAAGGGCGAAGCATGCAGCAACGAATACCCCTGAATAGGCCTGCGCCATAATCAAGATTTATCTGCGTAAAACAAAACCGACTAAAATCAAGGTGGTGCATCAAGCGACATGACATCATGAAAGTAGTGTAACTACAGAGCTATGCAAGGATGACTTTGGATCTTCGTTCGTTACACTTACACATTGCATATTACTTACCTCAGGGTCAGCCAGAGAGCCGGACTGCTGGACTCCTCGAAAATTTTCCGCGTCATACGTCGACACAACACAATCGAAAATGAATGCATGCAAAGCTCAAGATTAGATTACAGCCTACCAAGTATAAAAGATTAGATTAACTTTTCCCTGTGAAGTTGCTTGGCTTGATTTATCCGGTCCGTGTCCGTGTCAAAAGTGTGACTGAATTTTTATTTTTGACTTAGCGACGATTACCCGCCACTCCGATTTGAAAAAAGAAAAACAATGAATAAATATTTTAGAGATGGGCAAATAAAATAAGCAAACGTTGTTCGGCGCATACAAGGTTGCTCAGAGTTTTTAACAAAAAGAGCTTTGGAAACCGTTTAATTCTAAGAGAGCTAAAGGGTTTCCAAAGTTTTTCACCTTTGACCTTTTCTTCATTTTAAGTCACCAGCTTCATTTCCCTTTTTTGGCCTGATTTCGCCCTAATCTGACAAAAAAGCATGAAGTTCCTGCAAAGTAAAAATTCTAAAATGCACTCCACTGAGTCGAGAATTATACGTGACGTTTACCCGCTGGTAAAAAAGCAGCTAAACTTTAAGTAAAATAAGTGCGTTCTAAAGTCCCGCCTTTTCTGTGTTTGTGGTCCGTTGGACGAGCCCATCCGAAAGTATAAAATAAAAGACCAAAAGTTCCTCCAACATTTTTGTGAAGGGCCCCAAATCAAAGGGCCTAATTTCGCAGGGCTTCTCCGTTGAATCACGCTTTTATCATTGACTGTCCAGCCAGGTGTTTGTCCAAAGTTGTTTTACAGTGAGCCCTCTAACTGAAAAAAATGTAAAAAGCACTGAGTACACTGGTTCGTTTTCTTCCATTAGCTGCGCTTGGGTAAGTTCTCGGCATTGATTTCCCTTGATTGATCCTTGAAATGAAAGTGTGGTGGTCCAAGGAAGAGGCCAAAAACTTCTGTAACTAATGAACATAACACTAATGAATTCCAGAATCATACTGCTGGGCTGATTGAATACAAGAAGACAGGGATGTCACAAGAATCCAAAGCAGAAAGTGTGTGGGAAACCTCTAAGGAGAACATCCTACCACTGAGTGGAGGTCGGAAGATGTCTTTCCTTACTACATCTTTGGTACAGGGACATGAAGACTCCATGGTGGATGAGGCCCGTGCTCATATTGTGTATGACCAGTTAACTGATTCTTTTAACTCGTATTTTAGTTTAACAGTGATAATTATTTTTAGGGCAATTGAGAGAGAGATCATGGATTACAGAGGAGAAGATGCTCTTGAGCCGTGGGTTAAGTTAATCGAATATTTACAGCAGCAGCGGCTTACTGAAGTCCCGGAGTTTTCTACTAAGTTTAAGGAAGTACTTATCCGGTGCATGAAGCGTTTCATGAACCAACCACTCTACAACAACGATAAGCGGCTGGTTAATGTTTACTTGAAAAGCGTATGGCAAAAACCTTTGTTTTTTGGTAGTTTCTTGATTCTGGTGTTGACTAATTGTTGATATTGTGTTTCAGATCATGAACCAGCTGGTAGAAAGGAGAATTAGTCTCCTGACTGCCGTTTTGGCTCGTGGATTCGGGAGAAAGGTTGCGAAGGTGTATATTTCCTTAGCAGAATGGTCTGAATCGAGCCATAACCAGAATATGGCTTTGAAATACATCCGTGATGGAATTGAGCAAGATGCGGAGCCGCTGGAAGCGCTCATAGAATATGAAAAGTAAGTTTATAATACATTCGTCTTCCTTGAAATGCCAACTCACTGCTCACCTCTAGCCTTCAATCAATTCGTTTTGTGTTTAACCAATAGGAATCTAGAATTTCGAATAGCAGCAGAACTTGCTAGAGTAATGAATGGTGGAACGGACTCCGCCCCGCTCAGAAATTTTGGAAGTGGGGTTACGCTTGGCCCTGGAAATGAAGCGGCGAGTATCCGAATAAACTTGCCGCCGGCAGAGCCCTCCAAAACACAGTTTCAAGCTCCTCAAAAAGTGGATAAAATAGTAGTATACTCTGTGAGCCGAAAAAATATATCAATCAGGATGTACTCTTCGAGACTAATAATTAGTCATTTATTTCATAGGGAGACGAAAACGAGTATGGAAGTAATAGTTTGGCTGGCCCCACATCAACAAACCTTGAAAGCGTTCGGGAAATGGAACGTATAGAGCAGGAATCTGAAAATGTGATTAACCCTACTAGGTGGAATCATGCCGGGACCGAGATGAATGCTCCAGTTCTGCCTGATATTGAAAAAGTTGAGGGTAAGTAAATGAAAATTATGGAAGCATGCTGACTGTAAAACTGATGGAACGCGCTGCTTCAGTTTCTCTTTTTATCTGGTTCTAGTCTATGTCAGCGATGACGAAGATAATTATGTCATCCCGGAATCCAGAAGAAAGTCTTCAAAATCTGTATTGGCAGAGCGGAAGCTAGAGGAACTAGCTGAATTCGTTGAAGTGAAAATTAACATGAATCCCCCAGTAATTCCCAATGCCCCCAACAAAACATACACTGTGAATCATCCAGAGTCTGTTCACATTCAGCCACCTCCTGCACAGGAACCAAAGCTTGAAAAAATACCAAACAGCACCTCATCTGGACCCTCATCGTTTATTTCAGACTCCTCTGTTAAGCCTAGTACCGGAAAATCAAATGAAGTAGGACTATCTTTCAATTTCCCAGCTCCTGTGAAGCAAGAGAAAACCAGCACAGTGAATAGCATCGTCAAACCTGTCAGCAAGGAACCCGCTAGCAAGGACAGAAGTGAGACTAGCGTTGATACTGGAGCAGCTCAACTCAAACAGCGTTTGATGTACAGAAAGCAACAGGTAACAAATGGAAATTAATTCCTCTCAGCTTCACATTACTGATTGCTTTGTTTCAGATATTTCGCCGGGGTCGTGAGGTGTCATTTGAACAGTTGAGAGCTGAAGAGTATATGAAAAATTTACCGAAACTTGAGCCTATCGCTGCACAGGATACCGGGAGGAACTACGAACAGGAGATCGCTGCTCTTAAAAATGAACTCGAGCAGTATAAAGAAAGCAGTAACAAAGAGAAAGCAGCTCTTATAGAACAGCTCAAGACTCTCAGTACCGCGTTTGAAACATTCTGCTCAAGTTCAATGACCCAGATGCAGACGATGGCCCTGGATATTGAAGCTTTGAAATTAAAAGGTGGATCCGGAAACTTTCGAAACGTGGCTGGTTCATTTGAAAACACATCATTTGCTACTGCTCACCTCATGGCTACACCGACGGGGGGAGGGGGGACCCGTTGCCAGAATGTGGACGCTGAGAACTTGACGGTGGACGTTATCTGCAAGCGTCAGCTTCTTAAGCACTCAGAACTCTCTAATTCTGAATCTCGTAGACTCCCTTACACAACCGTGGAGACGTTTCAGGATACGAATGGATCTGTTTCAAATATTTCAATTGACGTCATTCCCCAAGCCGAAGCTACTGAAGCTGTTTTCCGCCAGCACCCCGGGGAAACTGCAAGTTTTAATGTCAGTAATTTGACGACTGCCCTCAAGTTCAACCCACAACCCATTTATTCTTCTTCTCCTGGGGTCAGTGGGCAGAAGCGTGGGGAAGTCGATGAGGAAGATGAATTCGGAGAACTCCGAAGTCTTCCAACGGCCTTTACTACGCCGTACGTCAAACGAAACAATTTCAACCAAACCCTGCAGGAGTAAGTTGAATTCGTTTTCTTTAAAGCAAAAATAGGAAGAAATAGGCGCTCATTGCTATATTTTTGTTTTTGTCACAGGGTTGCTCAGAATCTTAGTACGATTCAAGAGACTTCTAAAGAAAGTCGTTCATCTACCACGACAAGCAGTAGCAACTCCTCACATATGAACAACTTTAGTAGCACTCGCAACTTCTCTACAACATTTTTCCAACGCTCTGCTTCCAAGTCTGGAAATCCTATACGGTTTCATAACAGTCAGAGCAGCAGCAACAGCAACTGATTTGGGTTTGCCGGAAAACAATTTTATATTTCTCCGCCGCTTCTTGCTCTTAAAATATTGAATTTTCCAAAACCTTTCCGTTATCGATCGCTATCTCTCTATGCTAATTTTGTATTTTATTCAAGCGCCCACAATGCTACGTAAATACTTTTTCCATTAATTTATTATTTTCGCTTTCAGAAGAGCCTGTCGCCTTCAAAATGATTCCGTTTCAACGTTCCAAAATATTAAAATATTAAACTAATTATTGCAGTTTTACTAAATTTTTCAGTTAGTTAGTACTCTTTAATGGTCAATTAAAGTGGCGTAGGAAGGTGGAAAAATTATGAGTTTCGTTAGACCCTGGGGTTTATTTTGGTTAGGAAGGCAGGGAGCAAGGGGGTAAGGCTTTAGTAGGAATAGGGGTTTTTTGCTCTAGGATACAAAATATCACATTTTAATTAAAATTTAGAGAAGTCACTTCCTAGCGCTATTAGCTGTGAACTATGGAATAGTTGGAGTGTGCTCCAAACTGATAGAAAAAGATGGATACTAGCTATTTTTCAGCATCCGCAGAAGACGTCTTCTCGGCACCACCATCGAGATACTCATCAAAGAGTAGGGTTGGAGAGGTAGATCGTTCACTGGCCTCCGGTGAGATGCGTGGATATTTCTTAAAAAATATTGGTGAGCCTGAACCGGAACCAGGAGGGAAGGAGAGGCGACGCCGGCGCAGAACACTAGGACTCTCTTTTTTGAGGTTCATGTGAGCGTAGAGGAACACTCCGAGGTCTTTGTACCCTGCTTCCACTGCCACATTCAGGGCACTGCTTCCATCCTAAACGGCAGAAGATGGTTCAACTGTATCCCTAGGAATATAAGTTTGAAAACTTACATTATCCTCGATTTGGAGGTCGCAGTCCTCGTTTGAGCAGAAATACTCAATTACAGCGGCATGGCCGTGTTCAGCAGCACACACTGTATAAAGAAACACCAGCTTAAATAATCTCACTTTGAATGAATAGCCAGCCGTTGAACTTACTTAGCGCCGTTGAGCCATCGTCATCTTGAATGTTTATATCTGCACCACATTCCAAGAGAATCTTACATGTCTCCAAGCGACCTTGAGATGCTGCTAACACTTTAATGGAAAATAGTAGCATTGTCAACAGAGGCGATTTAGAGGATTATAAGAAATAAATGCTTACTGAGAGCTGTTTGCCCGTGCTGAATACAAAAAATAGAATAAAAGAATCAGCCTTTTAAGTTGACCTAAAGAGCTGAATAAGAGAATACCTGCATAGCCTTAATATTGACGTCCCCCATTTTACAGAGACGCCGCACAATATGACGATCCAGCTCTTTCTCAAGCTCTGCCAGAGAAAGCAGCATTATACAGTTGTAACCAGCCTTATTAGGTCGATTTACGTCGCAACAGTTTGAATTGAGAAGAACAGAGACGACATCAAAATTACTATGAGAAACTGCATAATGTATTGCTGTATTGCCCTGTGGGGAAAGAATCATTGCGTAAACTTTAAGGAACTGGAATCCAAAGGATCTTACATTTCCGTCAGGCATATTGACAGTGTATTTGAGGAGTTCCGGTGAGTAGCTCTCAAATAAATCGAGGTAGTCTTCCACGTCCAGCGCATTTGCATGAACGACCCCGGCGACCTAATCGAAAGTAAATTTATAACAAAATAAAATCCAAGAAAACTATAACCTTACTCGAAACCACTCATGGAGTATGATCCCAATGGCACTCGTCACATGGTCCGTAGCCTTTCCACGGAGGAGAGCGTCGTTGAGAACCTTGACTGCTGCAAGCATCTCTTTCGATGGTTTGGCCCTGAGTCAAATGAATAATAATTTTTAAAACCTTAGGGTAGGAAGTTCGCCATTTGGAATTTGAGGGCATGCGCAAATTCTTTTTGATTTTTCTTTGTTTCTTTCATATTATTTACTTACGATTCTCTTCGCTCTGGAATCGTAGGAAACCCACCAGAGAAAATACCAGCCTGGTCTAGTGGAGGGGATGCTTCTGCTTCTTCTGACTGATCTTCTTCTACAAGCGGTAAATCTTCCTTGGTGTAAGTCACGGAGCGCATCAATGGTGGCTTGAGAGAAATCCGGGATTTCTCCTCAGTTGCAGAAGTTCCGCGACTGCGCGCTGGGGTTTTTGAACTGCTGGAGGGAGATTGACCAGCCGATACAGTAGAATCATCCCGACTGGGGACAGGAAGAGGTATTCGAGAATTGGAATCAATTTTTCTTGAATGCGAGGGAGATAGAGTTGCCTCGGCCTTGGAGGCTTGGCTCTCCTCAAACTCCGATTCCCATTGAGCCCTGGTCTCCTGCGAAGGAACACTTTCCGGTTCTGTAGAATCGGTACCCGTGGTAATTGATCTCTGAAATTTATAAAGCTAGCTGAGAATGTGCACTGTATTTTGAGGGTCGCTGTTTACTCACGTCACTTAGTGCCATGCCCAAACTCTCCTCGGGGCCAGTAAGTGAACACGGTGGAAAAGTAGCCTGAAATTTTTTTTTATGAAAACTGACCAGCAAATAATTTAAATTAGCTTTAAAACTCACGGTGGTATTCAAATTTTTGCTAGATAATTTTGGACTTAGCGTTTGAGTGCTAACAGTATCCACACTACCCGCGGCCTGAAAAAATTAAGGTTATTTTTAGTAATGGAAACAGGGAAAGGTAACTTAGGGAACAGTATTTTTTCAAACGCACAGTTTGCTTCGGACATTCCACATCATCCGTATTAACAGCAATGGTTGCGAGCGATGCTTTGCATAGAGAACTTCTTGGATTTTCATTATAATCCGTGAGAAATGAGATCGTTTCTACAGATTTGTGACGCATTTCTTCCTTAGTTGTATTTGACCCTTCATCCCGGGTGGCAGGCTGAGAAGAAAATTAATAAAGCGACTGGAGACCATTTCCTATCCTAGAGTAATTACCTTGAAGTAGACTCCACATTCCCTCGTGACAGGCTTAGCATTAACGCCGATACTCTTCATTAATTTCCCAGCCTGCTTTTCACCACCACTACTGCGTCTTATTATGTCCCCAAAATCTGCCTGGGCACCAAAGTCAATCCCCTCCGTGATGACGAGGAGTGGGGATGACGGGTCTTTGTCAAAAAGTTCTGACTCATTAACCTGAATCCCAGCTTCAAAGGTCTTTCCGCGTTTTCGTCCACTCAGACTCCCCGTTGGGGAAGATTCACGATCCAAATCAATTTTTCCTCCTACACCTATCGTCCTATATAAGGAAAATAAAACAATCGAAATAATTTAAACGCTACCAAAGCAATGACCTGCCGAGTTCTGTAATTACCTGGTGAGCGTTTGGATGTGTGAGACTCCGATGTCTCGAGTCTGAATATTTACGCCGGCAGCCACATCCCTCGTCCGTTTTTTCGCAGGGATGGCTGGTGGATCTGTTTTATGACTGCTCTGATACCCATTTTTGACTCTGCGATTTTTGTCTTCTTCTAGCTGAAGACGCTTGGACTGCTCTGCTTTAAACATTTCCATACACTCCTCTTTTGCTCTAATCACCTCTGCAAGCGTTGTCTAAAAGTTTAGAGGAAAGTAAATCTATTTCGTCAAAACAGAAGAATTATCTAATGGAACTCGATGTAGAAGAATTAATACTATTTCCTAGTAAAGTAATCTGAACCTCTCACCTTCAGCTGTGGAATCTGTTTCACCTGTTCTTCGAGCTCTTTTAGACGATTGACGTCCTCGGACAGGCGATGGCAGTTGGCAAGCTCTCCTCCGTTTTCTCCTATGCTTCGTTCCCCCTCCTCAAGATTTTGCTGGAAGAATGCATTGTTTTAAAACATACACTGGGAAAAAAATTTCTTTCGCAAAGTATTCTTTATGCTACCTTATTAAAGTTAAAAAAAGTCTGAGCGTCTGGACGTGGGCGGTGACTGGTGACTGGCTTGAATTTAGGGATCGGGTCCGTATCTCGTCCGTTTCCTTTGAACCGTGGAAAGGTATGGAACTTCTGCTCATCTGGGAACGTAAAGTAAGTCGTTTTATGCTCAGACTTAGAACGGGAAAGCACCTCCTCGAAATCCTCAACTGCTTGGTCCAGTTCTGGACCAAACGTAAAACTTGTGACGTCTACGCTTAAGGACGGCGTCGCTGGCGGGTTGGACTTAGAAGCGTTGGCCAGGGTTGAAGAGATCCCACTTTTCCACACTTCACGAGGAGGGTATGCACTCTGACTGTCACGCTGGAAAAGAAATCCAGCAAATAGTGATTACTGTTGCCTTTTCACGAAAATTCTTCGTTCAATATGAATTATATTTGTAGCTGAGGTACTGCTGGTAATTAGACATTTTTAAAAAAAATTTTCAGTAAATAGTAAGCTAAATAGGGCGAATGGCTTGCACCTACGGGAACTTCCTGTGCCCTTCCTTTTTTAAGTACCCTCTTCACCATCCACGGTGTATAGAGCACTTCGGGACCAATGAAAAACGTATCAAAATATTCTGATAATATCGAATAGAGTTTCGACGAATAAACTGTAACTTTGCGAATGGGCAGTTTTTGAAGCTCAAATGATGCGGGAGTGTCAGGCTTACGGTCATGCCAACATCTTGAGTAATAGCTAGCCATTTTCTAGGAAAACTAATGTTAAGGTGGTCTAGAAATAAATATTAGAACCTAGGCTGAAAAATGAGAGTACGAAAGATTATAAAATTTTGACCAAAATAATTATTTCGGAAATGGCTAAGTTGGCATGAGGTTTTGTGTAATTCTGGAAACCGGCGGCAGGGCAGCTGCTAGTAGCGTGCAGCGATAGTATAATGCTCAAAATAACTTTAACTCACAATTTCAGTAGAAACTCCCAGCAGTTTATCCATAGACTGTCGCTCCGATCTCCATTTGT
>JABASM010000137.1:0-33010 GCA_019776545.1 Brachystomella parvula
AAAAATTATGTTACGTTGTACGAAAAGTCGTCGATTGAACCTTTTCCTGAAAGGCATTGTAAAAATACTTAAAATCTACGTTATTGGTTACGGTTAATTTAAAAATTAGGGGTACAAGCGGTTGGGTCGTAAAAAATTAAGGCCGCCAGCGTGGATATTATTATTTCATGGGTAGAATTTTCACGGTGGCTGAGACGCTACGATCGGAGAGCAACGTTTCAGTTGAGGAGAAGAGAGCAACAGGTGGCTGGAAATCCAGTCCAAGGACGTAACGCTCCAGATTCTCTCCCGAGTAGGTGAGAAGAGGTGACAGCTCAACCACAACTGGAGACCTGTAGGTCGCGCAGGACTTTTGACTAAAATTCAAAGAAAAAATTTCATCAAGTCATGGATATGTGGAAAAATAATGTAACGAAGTTAGAAAAAAAAAAAGAGGATGCGTTAGTACACAGCGTGCGTAAGAACAAAATGGTAGATTGAGACACTTACATCTCGTTGTTGTTTGTCTCGGGCTGAATAGCGTTGTTATTCAAAATACTAAACAAAAGAAGAAAAAAAGATGCAAAAAAATATCAAACAAAATGTTGCAACGATTGTGAAAGCAGAAAAGGCAAACCCATGCAGAGCATCATTTGTAGAGATAGCAAAAAAGATTTTACCTGGGAATGAGCGGAATCGTAGCCCCAGATTCATCAATGAATCTACCGCCAGCGGCTAGGATATATCTCTGATGGAGGGAGTAGAGAGCATGACGTGCCGTCGTTGGGGTATCTTTTTCAGCCCCATCAGCATTCTTGAGGGGACTGAACTCATCCTCCCGAAGGACTTCCCAGACGCCAAACGTTCTTGCACACTGGAAGACGTCAAAAACGAACTTCTCGAGCTTGATCCCGTTTGGACGCTCGGGGTGGATGATTTCTCCCTTGCTGCCAACATATGCAATTTTCTTCTCGGCAATGTGGTGCTTTAGCTTTGTCTGCTCACCACTACACTCCAAAGGAAAAAAATCATGATTAGCAAGTTGGAAATCGCGAAGGCGAATTCAGAATATTTGTTACATACTTCACAATGCGTTGAAGAAAGTTGGTGGTGAAGTAGTGGTTGCAGATACTGCCAGCGTTGAAAGTAAGTCTGCCATCTTCTGGGTTACGCTTCTGCGCTGTCTCCAACGTGATTTCTGAATACTCGACAACTTGATAGCATCCATCTACCTTGCATACGACCCCGACTGCCTCAGTTGGAAATGCTTTCTCGACAACCTTGGAACAGAAGAAATAAATGACTCACAGTTTCAGGGAAAAAATTCTTGCTAATTAGTTTGACTCACCTTTGCTCCGCACTCAACTCCCTTTGACAGGCAGTAGCCGATGAACACAGGGTCTGCCATTTTGACGAGGATATTATCAACGCAGTAGACGTGGATGGACTCAATTCCTCTAGTCTCCATTTCGGTGAGGATTCCTTTCTGTTTCAGAGCGCGGTAGAGCCCACCGTTTCCGTCTACATTTCCAACAAAGTCAGAAGAATTCTACATTAGTATAATGACAATGAAAAATGATGACAGGTATAAAGGGCAAATAAACCAGTCCTGTGACTACAAGTGCATAATATTACTGAGTAGAGTATACAAGGGAAATTAGCATAAATGTTACAGGAGACAATAGTAGGCTAGTCTACCTGGAGCCTTTGAGATTTTGTGTTTGTTCTCAAGGATGATCCTTCCATCAAAAGTGAAAGTAGGAAGCATCCCTTGCTCAAAGACGACCAAGTTCTCCTCCTTGAGACCAAAATAGTCATGGGCCCTGAAGAATTCGAGCGTGGGTTCCTTGGTGTGCTCACTCGTCATGATATACCTGAGGGAAAGTGAAAACAAGAGAATAGATAATTCCTGTCCTTGGAAATAGGAAGGGGGGATGGGGGATTCATGTTCTGCAAAAATGGGGAGATAAAAAAAAAGTGAAAGAGATTAATTACCATGGAATTGAACCCTTTTGACCCGTTTTCTCTTCTGCAAGGACTTCCAGTCTACGGATTCTTTCAGCCTGGAGTTGATAGAGCGTTTTCCCTGATGGCAGCCCGACATTATACATTCCCTTTGGAAAGGAGACTCCAAGACGCGTCCCTTGACCCCCTGCTAAAAGTAGCACAGCAACTTTTCCACGAGCAATGTGTTCCAATCCTATTATTATATGAGAACAATAGAAGTAAAAGTGAATCATGGGTGTCTTATTGTTATCGGAATTCACCACCTGAGTACTTACCCAAATTCTCATAATGAATCAGCGTGGACTGTTTCGTCCTCACCACGGACCCATGAATTTCTTCCGGAATTGGCTGAAGGCGATCATCTAATTTGCATTGATGACTTTGAAGCGATGTTTTTGTTTCAGCAAAAAACGCTGTTGCCTCCCTCACATTTATTCTGGAAGAAGACAAATCATGGAAAAATATTAAAATCAATACACTGGAATATAAGGAAATCAGAATTCTAGCTTAATCATAAGCGTCGGTTTCGTACTCTGAAATTTCACGAATCAATTCCTCCTGCTCAGCTTCATTGAGCGAGGACCAGAACTGCAGAAGATGTCCTTGCCCGTACTGGTCCAATTCCGCTTCCAACTCCCGGATGTCCATTGCTTAATCTGTAATCAAGTCAAGGAAGACAGAATACTGAGTCAGAGATTGTGATTGACTGACGCCACGGAATTTCCAAAGAAACGCTACTGTACTACTGGACAAAACGCTTAAAAGGAATTCTGCAGCCGCCTACCCCACAACTTCTCCACTCGAAGTCTCGATGCCCAATAAATTCAGAAATACTATCACTGTCAACGAGAGCGAGTAAACTTAACCCACCCAACTTTTTATTTAAATCATCCTTTTATCACTATACTACCACCACCAACCTCCACCCTTCAATCCCTGCCCGTCAAGTCGTCAACCTCCCTCTCGTAGTGCCGCTAGCCATAATTTCTAACTGCTTTGACCATTGGCCAAGGATTAGAATCTAGAAAGCATAGTTATTATGCATCCAAATAATTCTGTGACCCTGGAGATTACAGTTCTTGCAACAATAACCATGAAACAATGCTACAGTGAGGTAGGCCCCTAACTTTTGTCAAAAATGAAGTCCGATGCATCGGGCATTTTTTTTTTGGATCGCGATGCGGAGAAGGCGCGTTGCAATCAAAACAGAAATAGTACTGCGCAGCGTCCGTGCTGGAAAATATCAGAACATTCATATAAGGGACTATGGGGGGTTTGGGGTTTTACAAGTGGAATAATCTTTGAAATTAGACGTCAGGTCAGCAGCCAGTGACGCAACATTTGCTTCCTGTCACTCAAAATTATATAAATCTTATCAATTTCCATCGACCGGAATGAAATTTTTCTGTAGCGTAGATTGAATTCTCGGAAGATAAGATTAATAAATGCCTTCTGACATTTTGAGTGATTCTTTACATCTTCTTTTAATGGGAAATGTTACAGATATTATGCATGCCGCGTCTTCTTCAAAGGAAAAAAAAACCTCTGAGTGAACTTTGATGAAGCAGCATGAATTTACAGGTAACAAAAAAAGTGGAAGTGAATTAATCTATAATTAATTGAACTAAACCAAAAGGACAACGGCGCGATAAAATTATGAAACCGACCACATAGACCTTCTAAGGAAACTTACGGCCCTAAATCAGTTTTAAGAGTAGAATCGATTGGTGATGGTCATTTTATAAAGTCGAATCGGTTTGACCTCAGGAGGTCACTACGGGTCAGCTCCTTGACCTCACGGATCTGGACAAGTGATACGTTAATCGAAAGCTCTGTATTCCCTGATTCCGAAAATGCAATACAGTATGTTAAGAAAAAAACTTTACACTCTCGTGTAGTTTTGTCGTAAGAAGTGTAATGTTTTTTTCTTAACATACTGTACACTTGAGCTTTCTAGTCCACAAGATGGCCGCTAGATGTCAGCCTAAGGTTCGGCGACTCCTAGTGGCCATGATGTAGCTCAAAAGGGTGAAGCGTAGTACATTTTTGGAATCAGAGAACCAAGAGCTTTCGATCGACGTGTCGCTTGTCCATATCCGTGAGGTCAAGGGGCCTTTAGTGACCTCTTTAGGTGAAATCAATTTGAATTTGGAAAAATGACCCTCACCCCTCTATTTTACGCTGTAAATTGACTTAAGGCCGCAAGGTTTCTTATAAGGTTATATTGGGCCGGTTTCGTAATGTTGTGCTTTGACAGTGCCTCCGGAGCCCGGAGTACATAGTGTAGTACAAAGGTCAGAGAAGAACGAGACGTCACACCCCCGTCGCCCACTATTCTCTCCCTCCTACCTAATCTCCTTTCATTTTCATTTCATTCATACACTGAATCGTAATTTGCAAACTTGTGCAAACAATGTTAGGGCGCACATTAATTAGGGAGGAGAGGGGATCCGTATTTGCACTGAAAAGCGATAGCTTCGCAATCTCAAAAAAAATGGTAAAAGTCATCCAAACCAAATTCACACCTTCACTCTGTCTGAGCCTTATGCCACTCTCCTCGTGGAAAGGCTGCGGTAGAAAACCAGCAAGCATTTCCTTTTATTTGCCAAACAATTGAAAAGTAGGAGTCAGGATCAGTCAATGATAAAATATTACAATGGTCATGTCTGCATTTGCTAATCAGAAAAAAAAGAAAAAATGGGAGCACACCAACATGAATGTCTCACCACGTTCAAATTATTAATTTTCAAGCTGTTAGGCCTGTTAGTTGTTACAAATTTTGAAAGTTAGTATAAATGCATTCAAAAAGTGAAAGGATTTTCATTGTTATTTTACTACAGGGCAAAAACACTGGTTGCAAATGCATCGGTATTTTCCACAGCCTAAAGCTTGAAAAGCCTAGCTTTGAATTAAGCAGTATTAAACCCTCGAAAGCCAGGCGATGCATATTTGCGCATCCATCAATTTTTCATCAAGCTTTGCTCCATCGGAAAATTAATTTGAGTTTTTAACCTACCCAGGCTGAACCTACGCTTTCTCTAGTTCTCAGTCAAGCACATTTTTAATTACGTTACACAGATCATTCGAGATATAATGACATTTAAACTACCCGCCCCCTAAAATGTACAGCTTTGCATACGCTTTAGGGTGACGGCTAGTTCAAAAAGTCTCATTATATCTCGAATGACCTGTATGCTTGCTCAAAGGCCTTGGCTGCCATTCCAAAACTCTCCGAAAAATCCTGGACTTTCTTCACGGGTTAATAATTTGGAAATTAGCAGATAACGACATTTTAAATGGCGTCTTCTACAGCCTGTCCGAATAATTTTGATACCGGAGAAAGTTACACCTTTTTGAAAGTTAAAAAATTGATGTTTCGAAAAGCATTTTAAACAGTTTCACGTCATGTAATTTAGCTTTAGCCTTTAAAGCTTTGTTTGACGAGGTCTCCTCGTCTGGAGTTTTAAAAAAGTGGAAAACTTTCTCCGGTATCAAAATTATTCGGACACGCTGTACTTAGCCAGTAGTGATAGTCAGTCTATCTCTTTCATTTTATCTGCTTCATTTTACCGTCGTAAAAAATAGCAAGACGTAATGCATTCTTCACACCTTTCCCATCGATCAATCAACTGTCGCTTCATTTTGTTTAATGACTGTAAACTGTAGTGTAGAAAAGGGAACTGCTCCGAATAAAGAACCATGCAAGCTCCACGTCTTAATTAGTTCAACAAGTTTTCCCTGATGCTATTCTCTGAAACTGCAATGGATCACAAAAAAATAATTTCGGATCTACCAGAAGTTTACTTGTTTAAATACTTATCTATTAATGGCACTTTGCTCTAATCCACCTTTGCTCATTGGCGTCATCAAAACTAAACCACTTAGCTATTTTTGGTCAAGAGTCCAGGAATATATTGCCCATCTAACGCTTATTTCAGAATACGAATAGATAAAATCATTAGCATTTAATTTTACTAGCGGAATGATGGAAATATAGGGATGGGCACCGAGCCGAGCTAGCTCGCGAGCCAGCTCGGCTCGAGCGAGCCGAGCCGGGCCAAAAAGCTCTGTCTCGCGAGCTGGATTTTTTTTTTCGCTACAATTAAAACGCGGAAGTGAAATGCGGAGAAGTAGATTTATACCCATTACTAGCCAATCAGAAAACGATATCGATGTCCAAGTTTTCCTACATGATAAAAATGGGCTCGTTGTTTACTTTGAGCGGTCGTGAAATTCCATATCATGAAGGGCGGAGGGCAACCTTTGCCGGAGGAATCTCTACCCCGTTAGATTTACTTAAAGTTTTTTACTTAGCATGTCTAAAGCATACGCAATAACTTTTCCAGATGAAATTTTTCGAAATTCGCTTTCCCTTGACCTCAAGAGGTCACCGAAGGTCAGTCAGCTGACCTCAGCGGTCAGGTCAAGTGGTACGTCGGTAGAAAGTGCTTGATGTGCTGATTCCAAAAACTTACCGCACTTGACCTTTTTATTGCACAGAATGACCGCTAGAGGTCATTTCATGTTCGCCTAACGTTTGGCGACATTTGGTGACCATTAAGAAGGTCAAATGTGGTATGTTTTTAGAACAGGGCATTAAGCACTTTCGATTGTCTTATCACTTGAACTGATCAGCGAGGTCAGCCTTTGGTGACCTCCAAAGATCAAGCGAAAGCAAATTTGCAATCATTTGAAAAAGCGCCCTCCCTCTTGGCTTAAAATTTTGGCTTAAATCGAATGACATATCTTTCCAGGATGAAATCCTATAGATTGTAACAGCATGCTGTAGATTGCATGAGTTTCCTCTAGGAAAATGCTGAGTTAAGTGTGACGGAAACCGTTAATATTGACCTCATTTGAAATAAGCCGTTTGTCTATTACCCATATGACCGCTTATAATTATACCATTTAAAAACGAGCCGCTCGCGAGCCAGCTCGCGAGCCACGAGCCGAGCCAAAAGGGCGGCCAGCTCGGCTCGGCTCGTGCCCATCACTATAAATACTTGACTTCAGAAGAAACCGCTGATGGTGGTACAAAATGATTACAGTTCATTCTTGCTCCCGCTCACGCAATTAATTGCTTCACAGCAGCACCTATTTTTGCTAGAAGCTTAGCCCGCGGAAGGCCAGGCGATTGCACTGTGCGTCAATCATCAAGAAGCCTTTGTGCCTTTTTTCATCAAGCTTTGCCGGAGAGCAAAATTAATTTCAATTTTTAACTATCCAGGCTCAACCTACTACACCTTCCCTAGTTTTTAGTCAAGCGTATAGCCTAATTAAATTTTAATTATGCTATACGCTTGTTCCAAGGGCTTGGCTGTCATTTTAAAGCTCTCCGAAAAAAGCTGAACTTTTGAGGGTTGAAGAAAAAGTCTTAGCCATGAAGTGCAAATTGGGACATTAGGGGTTGGGGGAGCATCCCCTGAAGAATATTCTTAAAAATATTTCCAAAGGTAACACTGGGTAAGACTTAGGCAGCGTCCGACACTGCTTCCGCCCGTTGTTAGATTTTTAGGCTTTTTCGCTGGGTGAAATTATGGCCGCTGGAGTGAAAGCATTTTAGTTTTTGCTGGCGGAAACCTCCTACAAGTCCGATCTAAAATTTTAATTAAAGGGCTCTTATTTTCACAAATTCTGTGTTAACCGCGAAGTACAGAGGTAAACCTTTGGCACTTGAGACTTCGTTCACTTTTGCCCTCTGTTTTTTCAGTAACCTAGTTCGCGATTGATAAAACTGAATTATAGCAAGTTTGTCTTGAAGCTAAGAAACATCTCATCCAGCCCAAACCCGACAAATGAATTACTTAACTCCCTTACATTTTCTTTATGGGAAAATCTTTATGGGATTAAAGATCTACAAGGATTCTAAAGAAGGGGGATATCGCCGAAACAAAATCAAGTTTTTTGGAAACCCAAAAAACTGATTTACAGCAGATCATCCAGGAGTGTTTGATTCCGGAACATAACATAAACCTGAAGATTCGGGTGATTTTGAACAAAACGCTGTATTTTTTTTATAAAAAGGATATCGAAAAATGAAACATGATAGTGATTATACTTGAAAGATTATTCCGTTGCCTTCCTCTGTATACAGCGTGTTCCAAAAAATAGTGTACCGAAGAAAGTTTTCCACTTTTTTAAAATTCAAACATCCCGTATTTGTGCATTGTTTTTAGCAGGGCGACTTCAGCAATCAACGCATTTAAGTTTAATGTTAAATTAGTTTAAGTGAAACTATTTTTAAACAATTTTTCAAAATATCGAATATGCAAAAAAAGGTGCAAAACTTTCTCCGGTATACTACTTGGGACACGACGTACACGGTGTCTAAAACTAATTCCCTCAGTGAAAATTTTTCACATTTTAAAAATGCCGAAAACCGATATTTCTGATTTGTATTTTAGCAGGAAGACTTCAGCAATCGATGCACTAAAGCCGAACGTAAATTAACTAAAGCTGAATTGTTTAAAAAAGTTTTTTGAAATATTGATTAAGTGAATTTCAAAAAAATGAAAAACTTTCACTGAGGAAATTAATTTTAGACACCCTGTACTTTTTCCTCTGCCCTATTTTTTTCAGTTAGGTATACTACTAATTTTTATTTTTAGTTTGAGAGATCAAGTAAAGTAGGGTGCTTGGCTAGGTGGGATAAGAAAATCAGCCCGCAATATACGGAAGAAGAAGAAACGAAGAAGCGAGCAGGTTTACTATAATAAAATACGAGATGTAAATTCTCATTTTTTGTTTCAAAATTATTCTTGTTCACCTTTAATTCCAAATCCGTGCTGTCGTCTTCACACTCTTTTGTTAATTAGTACTTCTGTGTTCTGTGCCATTGGCTTCTTCCAGAGTAGACTCACTCCAGCTTAAAATGGAACTGGTATATCAGTAGTACTGAATGGTTAATTTCCATTCCACTTTGTATGTACTAACACGTCATCAGCTGGTGGTTTGATCCTGCTTTGTTAGTATGCAGGCTGAGGAGGAAGGAATTTCTTTTCCTGAAATGAGCTAGGTGACTGGCTCCTCGACTTTATTTCTTTCCTTGAGGTCACGGTCACGCCGGAGTCTCCCGTCCAATCCACCGACCGTGAAGCCAGTACTGGAGAAAGTGCTTCTGCTCTCTGCCAACTGGAATTTTTCGGCACTTCAGAACACGGTAATTTTCATGTTTCTTATTCGCCTCACCGAAACCACACTTTCAATTATTGTGGTAAGAAAAAAATACCACCTATATACTTCAAAACCGGAAATCTGAAAGAAATGATCATGAACAACTTGTGTCTCGTCTAAACTATTCCTATAACGCATTCGTTGTGAATTTTCTCACCTTTACTTTCACCGCGTCCCCTGGGAAGGACACGAGAGAAAGGAGAGTGAAAGCTAGGGTAAAAATCACATTTTTTCGGTGAGCTTTTCTTAAGTTTCGTTTCCATTACTGTGTACGGACGGAAATAATTATTTAGAGTCGTTATTCACAATTTGAATTCTGTTTTACGCGTATAAGCTTGATAGAGAACCCTTTAGCGCGTCAGTAGGCCAAAGAGCGGTTGATAGGTCAGCTTTTGTTTATGTTCACGATACCCTTATTTTTAGCCTGATATGCATGCAAGTCGTAGGATTTTTACTCATCAGCTGTTTTGAAATTGCAGGATTGAAGCCTCCGGAATGGAAAATGGAGGAGCAGCGGAACAGAAACTTTCGATCCCACTACTATGAGAAAGTGGGATTTCGAGCTGTTGAAGAGAAAAAGTCTTTAGAGATTCTATTCAAGGATAATCCAATTGACAAGAAGAAATTAACAAACTTTGCGCTACGGTTCACTGTACCTAATACTCAGCGAAATGAGCTTTACTGTGTTCTACTGGGTATGATAAGAATCTATTCTTTCATTCCTTTGCATTTAAATCAAAAGTGTATGTTTCAATTTCTGTAATTTTTAGATGTGCTGCCCCCATATCGTCAAGTCTGGGGACAGGTGAAGCAGCAGAGGAAAGAAAACTTTGAAGAATTGTTTCGTACTTTCCGTCTTCTCCTAGTTAACAATCACCAGATTACAAAACCTCAGTCATATGCTCTTATGAGGGCTCTGGAGAATGGAAATTTGAAGCTTAACTACCAGCAGCAGGTACAGACACGGCTTTTGTATACTGTAGTCTCTATGGAATTCCGCCTAATAGTCTTATTGCTTCCGCCAGTTTCTTACTCACCCTCAATCTAACTTGCAATTTTATTTTATTTATTCATTCCGATAGCTGACAAGTCACGACAATTTGATATTCATGAACGTTTGTGAAGCTCTGGTCAGAGCTGCGGAGTCGGACTCTGATCTCTATTGGATTAGCAAAGGATTCTTTCGTCTTTTTCTGTCATTTCGACCGTACTTCCGTACTTTAGTTGCTTACACTGATAAGGCGATGCTCAGGGAGGATGAAAAACTCTATCAGTATGGACAAAATACTAACTGCACATGGTTTTCGCGAAGGGCTAAGTGAGCAGTGTAATTATCATTTTTCCAGTTACCTCGTGGATCATGGAATATGGGAGAACTTGCCGCTGGAAAATTGGTACGAGAATGCATTAGTTGCCATACTGCCAGGAATTGCCCTTCAAAAGTAAGCCTGTCTCTGAATTCTCTTGCACGTAAATTCTACAGTGACACTTACCAGACTTCTCATTTTTCAGGGTTTGGGATAAGCTACTTGGAGGTAAATATTAACTGGGGATACGGATTTTTATGCATTTCTATCAAATGCCTCACGTTTGACCCTCTTAAATTCCTGTTTGCCTTTGCAGGATCATCAATTTACATGGTCTTTGTGATACTCTGCCTATTACTCAAAATTCGGAACTCTATTTTCCAGTTGAAGTCAGTTCAGAAGCTTTTGGAATGTGTCAAGCAGGTACGCTAATAGCTAAATGAAATATATTCTAATATTTAATCTTCATAACTTCATGCTCCTTTGTACAGTATGTTTCTGTTTTAGCTAACGGAGTCCTGTTTTGAAACTATTGTGATGGATTCAGTTTCTGTTTGGCAGAGGTACGGAAGTCCGCTTCATCCTGGTATGAACACAGACTGCTTCAAGGATATCTCAAAACTTGGAAACAGCAAATCAATGAACAACGCTTAACCTCTCAAGAAAATTCTTATTATTCTTTCTCTATTTAGTTAGTTTTTAAATCATGAGGCTTAAGTGCATTATTTTTATTTTTAGTAAGCTAGACGCAAGAAATTGGAGTACAAAAATGGTGGTTATGTAACCATCGACTGTCAAGCCAGAAGAATACTACTAGTATATAGGTTTACTTGGAACTGTGTCACATCATAATGTTCAAATGAGATTTTTAAATCTTTTATATTTTATATTCAGATCAGCAAAACAATCTCATGAGTTACACAAATTAATAATTCATACAATACAAAGGATGCCGAATTTGCATTAAATCAAATCGATGCCTCAGAGTGTCTTTTTAATTTTCTGGAAAAAAGTAGCGCAGCTTGCAGTTTACGCCCTTTATGCAGAATCTCTAAAGTTTTTCAGTTTCAGCCCTACTTGTTCCAAAATTATATTTTGGTTTTTGTTTCAGCTTTTCTGTTATGCTTTCACTGGTATCATTTTATATTCTCATTGTTCGAGGAACTCGGGCCGTGGCCTAACAAAGGAATTCATTGATTATTACTATTTATTTGTTAGTAGTAGCTGCCAACTAAAATAAGAAGCAAAATTTTGTTGACGAATTTTGATGTGGTACGTGTGAACTGACTGTGTGACGTGTGAATTGGAAATGAATTCATGTTAACAGATCGTGATATTCCACGACTGGTACATTTTTGACTACAGTAATAATGCTCTGTGAAAGCATTTCGTCAATGCAAAAATTACCCGGAGAAATCCCAGGCGAGATTTCGTAGGCCGGAGGATATGGGGTGGGATTACTTTCATAAACAAATGGATTGCAAACACGGAAAGCGAGATCATCAAACACACAAGAGATGCTATAATTATCAAAGAAATAAGGGATCTGAACTCAAACTAACTACTTCTAATTTTGGAAGAGACCACATTTTTCTTTCTCAAATTTTAATTGCTGAAGAAGGCCATGGCACTGAAACGTCCAGTTTTCCTATGAATGGTAATTTAAATTTCATGTGCTTCAATTACTTTTTCAGTGTATCAGTTAAAGCGGACTCACGTTATTTTATCAAATCTTACAAAACCAATGGACCTCAAAAGAATCAAGTACCATTCTCCCATAATTTGTCCCGCCCAACTTACCGCTGCTGCCTACCGCTGCATCACTCCCGCTGGGGTCGCGCGTCAGCCCGATTATTTTTCTGTCGGCCTATGACCTCGGAATTACCTCGCCTCAAAAAGTCTTGGCATGTATTTAATCCACAGACAATCTGAACTCAAACTAACTACTTCTAATTTTGGAAGAGACCACATTTTTCTTTCTCAAATTTTAATTGCTGAAGAAGGCCATGGCACTGAAACGTCCAGTTTTCCTATGAATGGTAATTTCCCATAATTTGTCCCGCCCAACTTACCGCTGCTGTTTACCGCTGCATGACTCCCGCTGGGGTCGCGCGTCAGCCCGATTATTTTTCTGTCGGCCTATGACCTCGGAATTACCTCGCCTCAAAAAGTCTTGGCATGTATTTAATCCACAGACAGAAAAATGAAGTTGCAGATAGAAATCTCCCCAGATAGAAAAATTGAAAATGCAGATAGAAAGTTGAAAGTTCAGATGAGAAAGTTCACAAACAAGCATTATGTCGATCGACACAGCTTGACCTCCTGAGCCGGAAAATACAGTAGAATCTCTCTTTTGGAAACTCATTTTTGCACCTTCACATTTACAGGTCACCAAAAGCCAGTCACTTGAGCATACAGATCTGTACAAGTCATGTCAATCGCAGGTATTTCGTCTTCTGATTCTAGAAAAATAGCACGCTTGACACACTTGGCTTAAAACATAGCCGCCAGAGGTCATTAATTGTTTCACGTAATCGTTTGCGACCCCCATCAGCCATGTTTTATGTCAAAAGCGTCCAGTATGACATACAGTAGAACCTCTCTTTTGGAAACACATATTTCCACCTTGTTTTATTTTCTCCAGCTCGCGCGGTGCCGTAAAACTTGAAATAAAGGTCAAGATCCTGCTTGCCCTTCTGACCTTGACCTTTAATTCAAGTCAAAAGCCTTCAATCGGAAAGACCCTATTATTATGACAGATTTGGCCAGGATTAGGATAGTAGTAATCAAGCAAATAGTGAGCTCAGTGATA
Source organism: Brachystomella parvula (assembly GCA_019776545.1). Classification (NCBI taxonomy): domain Eukaryota; kingdom Metazoa; phylum Arthropoda; class Collembola; order Poduromorpha; family Brachystomellidae; genus Brachystomella; species Brachystomella parvula. Next base: position 13,279 of record JABASM010000137.1, read on the forward strand.
TTGGCAAAGGACGGACATTTTTCAATTACGTGTCGTGTGTTTCAAAATCTCTTTTGTGTGTTTGCTATTATTTGTTTATGCCAGTCATCCTACCCCATAGGAGGAGGCGTGAAAAGGAAATTCGAAACTTGGGAGTGGACTTTTACTTTACTTTTTAGTTTTCAATTCATTGGAATTCATTTGAATTATAATTGTTTTCAGCAGTGGGAGTGTGTTTAGGGTCTCCAAATCGACATAAGCCAAAGCGCTCGATCGCCGCTTGGGCCGTGATCGTCGGCTCCGGGACTGTCGCTGTTTGCTTCCTTGGATGCTCGAACCCTTTTTTACCCAGCAAATAAGCCACAGGATATTTTTTGAGGTCTGAACGTCTGAAGTGACAGGTCAAGGTCAAGCCTTCGGAATCTTAAATAAATGTCACCTGTCCACTTTGGCTAGAACCGCAGCGTCTAATTCTAACCGTAAGTCCAAAGTCAAATGCCTAGTATATGGGTTGATGTTTACAAAATTGTAAGTTTCCCATTGGCTGTATCCAGGTTGCACTATGAACTCGAATCTAATCGAGACAGATGAGTCGGGATGAAGAAGCATAAGTCCAAAGGCAGTGAGAGCAATTCAGCTGCAGAGCGGCTGGCTGATTACAAAGGAGAGAATACTGGAGGGTAAGCTAAGCAGGATAATAATGGGCGAAAATTATAGTAAATCACCGAATAATCTTCCCTTCTACGAATAGAGTCGGAAGCTCAAGTCCAGGTTCTCCAGATACGGATCCTGCAGCAGACATGCCTGAGTCATCCTCTGACAGGGATCCACTTCCCCCAACTCCGTCATCAAAGGACAGTACAAAAGTATGTGAGCGAAGTCCAGAATCATATTCACACTCATTATCCTTACTTTTCTTGTAAAGGAAAAGAAGTTCTCAGCCGGATCTCTTGGCCCATCCGAAACTTCTCGACCCAAAATGGTTACTGTAAAGCATCCAGAGTCTAACAAGCCGAAACCAACGGTTAAAAAAAGTAAGCCGATCCAGGCGGATCTGGATGTGGGAAAAGAGTTCATAAAGTGTAAGGAGGAAGGCCTCAAGCGATTAGATCTCAGCAAGTCAAGCGTAAGTATTATAAACCTAACCTGTAATTTTGTATGCTGTTGCAACTTTTTATTTTACTGCGCTAGATCACGCATATTCCGTCATCGGTGAAGGAGTTAACTCACCTTGTGGAATTATATTTGTATGGAAACAAGCTAGCGACACTACCTCCAGAAATGGGTTGTCTAGTCAATCTTCAAACGTTGGCTTTGAATGAAAACTCTCTCACGAGTCTGCCAGACTCACTAGCGAGTTTGAAGAACGTCAAAGTTCTCGACCTTAGGCACAACAAGCTTACTGAGGTAAGTTTTGAGACTTAAACCGAACCAAGTTCTTTATAAGTATTTTTTGGAATTTATCTAGATTCCTGATGTTGTATGTAAACTGACATCCTTGACTACCTTGTTCTTAAGATTCAACAGGATTCGGGTCGTTGGAAATGAAATTCAGAATCTTACGGTAAGGCCACAACTTCCAATTGAATAAAATGTTTACGCGTTAAAAAAAAATTACCTGTGCCTCTAGAACTTGACAATGCTGAGTTTGCGGGAGAACAAAATCAAAGCGCTGCCTCCTGGGATCGGGAACTTAGTAAATTTAATAATGCTGGACGTTTCTCATAATCATCTTGAACATCTACCTGAAGAGATTGGGAACTGCATCCAGCTATCAACTCTGGATCTCCAACATAATGAGTTATTTGACATTTCAGAAACGGTAGGGAACCTGAAGGCACTGACACGAATTGGATTCAGGTAAGCGCTTTGGATTTCCCTATTCTCTATTAGTTACGTTCGAGTCATGTATACTCACGTTGGCTATTATGTTAGGTACAACCGTCTGACCTCTGTTCCCAAGTCCCTCAGCAATTGCGTCAATATGGACGAGTTCAACATCGAAGGGAACTCAATTTCACAGTTACCTGAAGGTTTGCTGTCAAGTTTGCACAACCTTACAAATATTACTTTGTCAAGAAATAGTTTCACGGCCTATCCTATTGGTGGGGCCGCACAATTCACAAATGTCTATTCCATTAACATGGAGCACAATCAGATTGACAAGATCCCTTACGGAATATTCTCACGAGCCAAGAATCTCACGAAGCTAAATATGAAGGAAAACCAGTTGACTTCGCTTCCACTTGGTAAATTCGTTCATTTCTGTTCGAAAAGTTATATCCTTAACATCCAAATATTTTGACATTTGACATTTTGATTGGCAGACATTGGAACCTGGACGAATATGGTAGAGTTGAATTTAGGAACTAACCAACTCACTAAAATTCCAGATGATGTTCAGTGTCTACAGGCCTTGGAGGTGCTGATATTGTCAAACAACTTGCTGAAGGTTAGTCTCACCACCAATATTTTTCTTACATTTGATTTGTCTTCACTCATAACTGGTTTTATTATTTAGCGACTTCCTCCGAGCATTGGAAACCTCCGAAAGCTCCGCATTCTTGACCTAGAGGAGAACAAATTGGAATCCCTTCCAAACGAAATCGGATTTCTGCGTGAATTGCAAAAATTGATTGTCCAATCAAATCAGCTCTCCAGTCTGCCACGTGCCATTGGGTAACGAAAATCCAGAGGATAACCCTTCTTACGTCTGTTAAATCGTTAAATGCTAAATGAATTTTGACTTTTTTAGGCATTTGATGAGCTTAACCCACCTAAGCGTGGGTGAGAATAATCTCAGCTGCCTCCCTGAAGAGATTGGGACACTGGAAAACCTGGAGTCACTCTACATCAATGACAACTGTAACTTACATTCCCTCCCTTTTGAACTTGCTCTTTGTACCAACTTACAAATCATGAGTATTGAGAACTGCCCGCTCTCACAAATTCCTGCAGAGATAGTTGGCGGTGGGCCATCATTAGTCATTCAGGTATGTGAAACTATGGTATAGACATTGGCCCTGTTTTCATTAAATTTATTTTATTTTACAGTTTTTGAAGATGCAAGGCCCGTACAGATCCATGTGATTGTGATACAAAAAAAGTTCTCTGGTTGGGTTGACCTGTCTATATTTTGTCCCTGTCGCACAGTTTTTGTAGTCATAAGGAATCAAGGGTGTAGTAAGTGACCGTTTCAGTGAAATTTAATTCTTGACTACGGCTATATACTGCGTCTGGTGTTGAAAATGAATGCCAAAATTGTGGTAAGAGCACATTCCAACCGAAACCTTTTTCTAGCCATGTAATAGACTTATTAATTGAACGAGCTCTGCTGTCCATATGAGTTTAGTAACTTAGCTTCTAAAAATATTGAGAGAGCTTAGAACCTTCCACACCACCCACCGTAGACTTACATTTAATTTATTATTATTATTTACTATGATTATGATGCTTACTACGAAAGTTGCCAAATCTTTAAATAGTTGCCTTTCATTATTTCTCATCACACTAGGAAACACACAACTTTGGGATTGTGATATTTGACGCTACAACTTTAATATCAAGATAGAAAACTAGAAATGATGCAACGGCCTGGATTTAAACTAAGATTTTCCTTTTTGTTTAAAAAGCACACTTAGAACTTAATGTTAACTTAAATTCTAATGGTTAAGCGGAGCATTTTTTATCCAGACTTGAATCGACAGGTTGACTGATCATTTTTAGTGCAGAAACTTTTTTTATTTCTCATTTTAATTGTCTCTTGATTTTTGCTTCATATCCGGGGAGTTGGATCCATTAATCTTTCAGTAGACTTTCCCTGGTCTACTTTTTTTTCATCATTCGCTTTTTTTGAAAATGAAGCTTTGATGTGATTCTTCGATACATTTAGCCTGTCGTCATTACTGATTTTTAATTTATTAATTAGCAACACAAGTTATGGATGACGGAGTGGATAAAAATATTTACTGGAGATTGGACCAGTTCTTGTTGAATTTTATACCTATTGCTGCAAATGGGTACTATTTTGTTGTTTTTTCCTAAACTCTTCCGATTTGAAAGGAAAGATGTTCATCTTTATTTTGATTGTAATTTTATTATTTCTCATGTCTCTGGACATATTACGGTTGTTGGTTGACGCTAGATCACAAAAATGATTGTGAATTTGGCAGAAAAAAAAGAAGTAACTGATTATACATTAATAATTAATGTAGTAATTATGAAGTAGTCAATAAAATGACAAGAATTTTTGAGTCATCGTTCTATGTATTAAGGAAAAAAGGATATGAAACGACGCCTTTTGTGCTTCGTGAGTCATGATTCAATGGAGATGAGGAAGCTGCTGCTGAGCCTACAGATGCGTGAATTTTTGGGAAAAACGGGGCTGGGAGAAAACCAGCCTCTGCATTTCACTTTCTCCGATCGATGGGCAAGAACTTCTGTGCGTCTGGTTCTGAAATCGGGTTTTCCTACTTTTCTCCCCCTCATACTGCTCAAAATCAGTTTCAGTAAATATCTGCAATCGGCTTTTCCTTTCTAGTACCAAATTGCTAAGAATTTTTAATAAAATTTGGATTTCTCCGTGATTTAATTCAGTCATAGGATGTGCTTCCGATGTCTTCAAACAAGTCTATGAGGATGAATGTAAAGATGAACGAGCAGGAAGTCGACGACGTTGCTTTCCTCACTGGTAACAAGGTTTCTTTCATTAAACAGAAACATTTTTATTAAAACTTTTAATTTTATTTTCTACTCAGGGGAGGCTATGGCAGCGAATAAGCGTGTTTTGTATGAGAGGGATCGAATCGCTGTTTGCTCACAGAAACGAGCCTTGGCCTTAGCACTTTTCGTTTTCTTCACTCTCTTTCTTGTGGCCCTTATTATTGCATTTGCTACACCGCTTAGTGGTAAGTCAATAATTTTATTTTTTTATTGAAGTCAGTGCAAAATTTGGAGAAAGCAGAATTCTGCAAAAATTTGCGTTAATTTGCTTTTGCTTTCAGGCTGTTCTCTAACAAGTTCATTGGATTTCGATGGAACGGGATACGATGAAATGTCCGATACAGATAAATATCTTCTTCCGAGTGGGGAGGAGTACCCATGGAAAAATCCCAGACTACCATATTATGTCAAACCGCTACGATACACAATTTCCATGCATCCGAATTTGACGACATTGGACGTGACAGGTAAGAAAAAATTAGAGTCTTTGAAATTCCGGACATTAAATGTTCTGACTGATTTTTTCATCTAGGATGGGTTGTGATTCATTTCATAGTGGAGAAAGAAACGAACTTTATTGTCTTCCATGGTAGAAACATGAAAATTACTGAGAAGTGGGTGAGGGAAGGGGTTGATGAATGGAGCCTTGATCCTGAAAAACTGCAAAATATCTCTCGGCTTCTCGAGTACCCACCCTACCAACAGGTACTGGACAGTTGTGAATGATACTGATCCAAATTAAACTTAACTTTTGTCTCAGTGGTATCTTGAATTCGGAGATGAGGGCTGTCTCTACCCTGGGAAAAACTACTCGCTGGGCGTAAGGTTCCAGACAAAAATCAGTACCGAGTTGGAAGGATTTTATCTGAGCAGTTATATCACCTCACAGGGAGAGCGAAGGTAATAGAATCCAGGCCTTTGCTGATGTTTCATACTTTTTGTTAATAAATTAAAAAAAACAGCGTCTATTCAGATTTTTTTTTGGATTTTTCTAAAAAAATTATATTTTTAGGGTCCTGGCGACAACTCATTTTGAACCGACTTACGCTCGGTCAGCATTTCCTTGTTTCGATGAGCCACAGTTCAAAGCAACGTTTAAGATGATTATCATACGAAATCAAATGCACAAGTCCTTGTTTAACATGCCGATCAAAAAAATTGAAACGGTTTACTACGGCTACAATGTGGAATTGGTAAGCACTGATAGAATGATTTGAATTAAGAGGATGAGAAAATATGCGAGAACGAAAAAAATTTGTGGGATTTTAATTATTCGTGTTTTTAATGGCAGTGGAGGGATGAGTTTGAGGAGTCCGTGGAAATGAGTACTTACCTTGTGGCATTTGTCGTCTGTGATTACGACAGTATTAGCAATAAGACGTCCAGGTCTGTCGAAGTCTCCATCCATACACCCCCTGGACTCTTGAATCAAGCTACTTTTGCACTCAAGACGGCTGTAAGCTTAATGGACTACTACGACGACTTTTTTGGAATTCCTTATCCACTTCCTAAACAAGGTTACATTTAAACTTGACAAAAAAAATCATATTATTTATCTAGAGCAGTGTATTCAATTTTCATTTTTATCTCTAGATTTGATAGCCATCCCAGATTTCGGGGCTGGAGCAATGGAGAATTGGGGTTTGATAACATACCGGGAAGCATCGATCCTCTATGACGCATCTGAGAGCAGTTCAGCTGCGCACCAAGGTGTAGCTGTCGTTGTCGCCCATGAGCTTGCTCATCAAGTATACCTAAAAAGAAGCCTAAAAAATATTGTAAAAAAAAATGAGACTAATCCGTATTTTTTACCCAGTGGTTCGGAAACCTCGTGACGATGGAGTGGTGGAATGATTTATGGCTTAATGAAGGATTCGCTTCATTTGTGGAATATCTCGGAGTGGACCATATTCGACCCGAGTGGAAAATGTTGGAGCAATTTGTTTTGGAAAAGACACAGCCGGCCCTTGCGCTGGATGCTCTCAGCAGTAGCCATCCAATCTCAGTCGCTGTCCAGGATCCAAAGTCCATTGAGTCTATATTCGATACAATATCGTATAGCAAGGTGAGTCCCGAATTTAATTTCCCCTCAGAGTGCAATATTTCAAAGAATTTATTATTCCCCTAGGGTGCGGCTATTTTGCGTATGCTTGAAGTCGTAATGGGGGAGGACGTTCTGAGAAGAGGTCTTACAGAATACTTGCACAAATATAAGTTTCAAAATGCGAAGACGGATGATCTCTGGAGTGCCCTCAGTCAGAGCACAAATGGATCCATTCCAGTCAAGGTAAAAACTAGCTGAAGCGAAAATATGTATTTTTTCCCTTCGCAAATTTTTTTTAAGTCAATCAGTTTGGCAATAACAAGTTTATTTCAGACAATTATGGACTCATGGACCCTCAAAATGGGTTTTCCTCTTGTTAAAATACGTCTCGAGAATCGAACAGTGAAAGTCCGACAGGAGACATTCACGTTCCAGGCCTTTGATAGTAATAAAACTGAGGTCATTGACAGAAATCTACAAGAAACCAGTTGGTACATCCCATTAACATATGTTACCGATTTGGATCCATCCAAAATGAAGATTGAATGGCTGAACACGACTCAAGAGCGTGGGTTCCTCAGTTTAAACTCTATGCATTTCCTTGATTCCTTAGAAATTCCTTTTTATTTTTTAGTCTCAATTGATATGCCTTTCCGAGCCGATTGGATTAAATTCAATGTGAATCAGACTGGATTTTACCGTGTGCAATATGAGGGAAACCTCTGGAATTCCCTGATCAATGTCCTTCTCACCAAACCATCTGCTTTCAGTCCTGCGGATCGAGCCAGCCTCGTGGACGACGCTTTCACTCTCTCCAAGTAATAATTATCAAGGCTAAGTTTACGTACAGCTTTGACGCTTTTATTTCCAGAGCGGGAGTGAATAGTGCAATACTTCCATTGGAAATGAGCCAGTATCTTCTCCAAGAGACAGAATACGTCCCATGGGCCACGGCATTGGAGCATTTTCGATCCTGGATAAAAGTTCTATACGAGAAACCAGCTCATCGCCTCCTCATTTCCTACCTCCAGAAATTATTTGATCCCATTTATCGAAATGTTGGATGGTCGGATTCCGGTTCACACCTTACAAAGTAAATAATACATCCTCTGTGCTATTTCAGTCAAACACCCGATTCTGATTCAGAAATTTCCCGAAATTTTAGATTACTTCGTGCAGACATACTGGCTGCAGTAATCCATTGTGACAACAAGGAGGCAATCCGTGAAGCAAGAAACAGATTCACTAGTTGGATGGAAAAGGGCGTTCGAGTTCCACCTAACCTCCGTGAAGTTGTTTATTCTGCAGGTGAGGCCCAATCGGATGGATTGGCGAGGAAAACTTCTTTCATCCCAGTAGTCAAAAATTTTGCTTCATTTTTGAAGTACAACAATTTAGGCTGAAATTCAAAGGGCGACGCTTTTCCAGTTTAAAGGCAGCGAATCCCAGAAAAAGCTGAACTTTCTACTCGAGTCCATAACAATGCCTTAAAAAATCTAGGCAAATCTGTTCTTGCAAATAATGACTTGTTTTTTTTTCGATTTTTCTTCCAGGAGTAAAATTCGGAGGGGTGGCAGCATGGGATCACTGCTGGAGTCAGTACAATAAAACCCAAGTCCCCAGTGAGAAAAGAATACTGCTGAAGTCAATGGGTTCTGCCTCTGACCCATACCTACTGCAACAGTATGTGGACCAAAAGACAATGCGAACTAGAACTGCCATTCCTAAAAATTTTGCTTAATTTCTACAGATATCTTGAGGCATGCCTAGACCGTGACCAGATTAGACCACAGGATGTGCGTACGGTCCTTTCTATAGTAGCTGCAAATCCTGCTGGTAGACTCCTCGCCTGGCGACACTTACGTGCCCATTGGGACCATCTCCAAAGCCTATTTGGTGAAGGTTCTTTCACTATGGGAAGCTTAATAACTGCCGTCGTCACCCATTTCTCCAGTGAATTTGACTACAATGAAGTAAGAAAAAAAAATAGGACTTTGACTCAATTTTGTACACTAAACTAAACAATAATGAATTCCTGCCTACAATTTTCCAGGTCGTGAATTTCTTTAAAGGGCGTGATGTAGGGTCAGGACAGAGAGCACTCAATCAAAGCCTTGAAACGATTCAGCTAAATATCCATTGGCTGGAAAAGAACGAGAAGACAATTGAGGAGTGGCTTCAGCACCATTGAATTGATAGGGGAGTTTTAGTGTTTTCTGACCAATCAGCCTTCTTCCTACTCAATCATAAAGATTACTTGCCGATTACTTGCCTCTTTTACATCCTTGCAAGAATTGTTAAACAAAAACAAAATCTCAAATTTTGATCTCAACCGATCTCAAGTATTGACTTGCAACTGAGCAAATCAGACCAATTCCACATGCAACTTGAAACTGGGATATAAAAATCAACAGAAAAATTCGTGAACTGGAAACCTCATAAATCCATTTCGTTAAAACAATGTATTTTCCGTCGTCTTTTTAGGCTCTCAGTATGATTGAAAAAGATAACCTGTAATCAATTGTGAAAAAAAAAGAATTTAAAAAAGAAGAATAAATACTAGTATTATTTTGCCTACGTAAAGATAATGGGATAAAGTCATGTCGTCCAAAAAGTTTAAAAAATGGAAAGAATTATTGTGAAAAGTAAGGAAAGAAGTAAAGTTGAATAACATTTATTTAAAGAGCTTTTTGGTAATTTTGGGAGTTAAACTGGGATTCGAAATAATTTGATTCAATTGAATAAGTGGAGACTTGTATTTAATTCATAAACTTATTTAGTTGTTATTAAATCTTACTAGTTCCCAGCATCTGGATTTTTCCTAAGAATGACAAAACCTTCAAGAATTGGAGAAAGTGTGATGTATTCATCAGTTGCCAGTTCAGCTCTTTCACCATGCCCGAGGAGTACCGGTGTTGTATAAGTCTGGAACCCAGTGATAGTTTTCGGACGCCCTGCTACTCCTACTGTGTCAACTGCCTGTCCCACTCGAACTGAGACTGGCAACGGTTTCAGATTCTCATCAAATGTCGCCAGCATTCTTGGATTCATGGCCGTTGCTAAGCAGTAGAGCATGTAATGCCCCTTCCCCAGAATAAGTCCCTTAACATCCAGAAACGCGAAGAGGGTCGAGAGGAGTCCTGCCATTGCTACGGGTGAGAGTAACTGACGATCTGAGTGGAACGGAACTAGTCCAAGCGTTCCTTTCCCCAGATGGACGAGGCCCTGGGCAATTCGAACCATAAATAGACTGTTGGAATCCTTGGCATGAAACTGGGAAAGTTGTCGTAGCATTGCACCCACACGTGCATTATTCGTTCCTGCTCCTACTATTCCCATTGCAAAAATGGAGTTTAGTGCTACTTCCGCATCCATGTCGTGAGAAAACTTGCTCAATGTATCCAAAACTGACAAGCGTGGATTTGAGACGGAGAGAAGAGCAAGAGCGAGTGGGACTGCACGACGAATTGCCGGTTCAGAGTAACGTAGAAGATGTCCAAATGTACGAAATGCCATTTCCGTCCCAATATCCTCTCCAACTGCGACGAGTGCTATTCCAAGTGTAGCGACCATTTGCTGAGCAGAGAAGTCCTTGTCAGGCAGCGGTCCTCCCTTGCTGTCTCGGTGAACAGGGGCTGATGATCCTTTAGCCTTGTCTTTCTCTTCTTCACTGCCTTTCTCTTTAGACTTCTTCTCCGGCTTCTTTTTATCATCCTTGACTTCTGCTGGGACTTCGCCATTAATCTCATGATGTTCGGAGCAAATGTGAAGAAGTTGTTGTATAATGAGAACATTTCCGGTTCCTGCATAGGAGCAGACATTGACGAGAACAGTAGCCATGGCGGAGTATGGCTTCCAAATGACTTGAAGTGCCTCAATAATTGTCTCCGACTCCTTCTGTCTCCCCAGACAACAGAGGCCAAGCCCAAGTGCAATGAATCGAGACTGACTCTCAAACATCTCAGCCGGCGATCTGTCCATTAGACACTGGAGAATACTCGTCGTTACTTCGGCATTACCAGTCCCAACTGCAACAAGGCCCAAAGAAAGAGCAGCCAATGACTTTACTTCCAGTGTTCCTGGTCCCATGAGAGCTGGTTGGAGGATGCTGATGATATCCTCTCGGTTTGTCCCAACATAGGCTAACCCCAGTCCCAAAATTGCACCAATACGCATAGTTTGACTTGCATTTGAGACGTAATCAGAAAGTAAAGCCAGGGCGGGGTCACACTCATTCCGTACTCCACAATTCACAATTCCACAGGCGAGGAGAGCTCCGGCTTTGATGTAGTCTTCAGCCGAGTACAAATACTTGTCAATTTGCCCAAGGCCACCATCAACGTCCCAGAGAAGAATCAAACCGAGCGAAGCGGTGGCACTCAACATTCCATGTTCTTTATTTTTGTAAAGCCACTTGTTTCCATCCTCCGTTAAAAGCTTATCTCGTCCGAATCCAGCGTTTACAAAGCCAGAAACAAAAGAAGCAGCCAGATTCTGACGTGCAGAATCAACTTGGCTTCCAAAAGGTTGACGGCCCCCATCTGCAACACATAAAAAAATTAAAGACATTAATACCACTGGACGTTTCTGATATGCTAGTGTTATGATAATGGGATTCAAGTTACCTAAATGTGTTTTATAAATTTCATCTGGTGTCTTAGGTTCCAGGATGTCAAGTTCACGGCCCAGAGCTAAAAAATTGACGTTCAACAACGTGTTTGTCACGATGTCATTAAGCTCAGTTTGATTTGAAACGGAGTCAGGGAAGTTGACATGTATCTACGAAAATGAGATAAATGAGGGAGGTACTATAACCTGGAAGAGGAAGAGCTTTATATCTGATTCTGATGAAAGCTTACCTGCTGCCGGCCTATCATGAAAGCCAATTGCTTTCTCATGATAGGATCTGGACAGCTGCTCACAATGTCCGCAACATCCTCCGTGTCGTTGAGCTGAAGAGCAACCCGCAATGCCTGTGGCCATTGTTCAAACTTTCGGTAAATTTTCAAGGCAGTCCTAAGTAGGTTCACATTCTCTGGATTTGGAACATAGGCCACACAACTGGCAAGATAGGCACAGACTCTTTGATGGTGCTCATTTTGAACGGCAGCTTCTAGCGCCTCCAAATGCTCAAGTTCCATAGCTAAATCACAAGCTTCGGCCTCTGCATTGTGATCCAAATTGTATGGGATGATTTCCTTTGCTAACTTAAGCAGAGTTTCTTTTTCACCCTCTGACAACTCCTTGTTCTCCCACCTAATATAAGTAAAATATCCATCGTATCATTAGCAGTGACATAAAAAGGCACAGGAGCTTACCATTCCTGAGATATCTCTCCTGCCAAATGACGGATGTACTCGTGACCCCACTCTCCAATATCTCCCTTTTCTCCAAGAAGTTTGTACTTCAAACATTCCCTTGTTTCACTCACGGTCATTGCAATGACGGAAACCACATCCGCGCAATTCTGCCTAACAGGACCATCCGGTATCTTCTCATAAATTTCCTTCAAGGCACCAAAGTGCTTGCTCAAGATTTTAAGCGGCTTTGGGACAGAGGTCATTGACGTCGTTGAACTCTTGATAATCCCTCGCAATGTATTCAAGGATTCGTTGTACAAATCGAAATTATCCTCCTTAAGTCGCTCCACGAGCATCTCCAAATCGGCCTGCATCAATCCAAGCATAAAGTCAATTATTATACAGAAAGTGACAGAGATGTAATGTAAATCTAACTCTGTTGCCTCCAACCACTTACATCTTCCGTGTTCGCCATGTCGTGAACCTGAAGTGTTGACAACTGCTGGTGCCTGGGTTATGCAGCGATAGAATCGGGTAAGTCTGCTCTGCAGAAATAAATAAATCTACTAAATTAACTGAAAACTCAGATGGGTAAACAAATTGAACTTCAATTAGAATTCCGGTTTTTGCCTACTCATCTTCGTTCCTGGTGGAGTCAAAATAAATGCAATGTCAGTCTGCTCTTGCGGCAGCTACGGCAAGTTTTCCTTAAATTCGGTGAAATCATACAATGGCAACTCAAGTTTCCTTTTCTACTTCTGAAAATTCCAATGTTGCAGTTCCATTTTTACGATATTTTTTCAAGGAGGCTTCGATAAAAAAACCCGGGCCCTCCACTTGCATTGCCTTTTACTGAAGTTTTGCAAGAACTGCAAGACGAAAGGGAATGTAAAAGGCATGCACGATGCACGTAGAACTGCAAAAGTCAAAGGACAACGGTGAGATAACATTATGAAACCGGTCCCATACAATCTTATAAGAAACCTTGCGGCCTTAACTCAGTTTTCAGCGTAGAATCAATTGGCCCAGGCCATTTTTCCAAATTCAGATTTAGTTGACCTCAGCAGGTCACTAAAGGTCAGCCCCTTGACCTCACGGATCTGCAGAAGCGATACAATCGAAAAGCTCAGAGATACTAAGATTCCAAACATATACTGCACCTGACTCTTTCCAGCTAAAAAATGGCCGGTAGGGGTCGCCAAACCTTTCACTAAACGTTGAGTAACCTCTAGGAGTTACTACGTTATGAACTAAAAAGGTCAAGTGTAGTATGTTTCTGGAATTAGAGAATAGAATGCTTGCGACTGTCTAGATCCATAAGGTCAAAGAGCTGAACTTCAGTGACCTCCTGGGGTCAAACCAATTCGGATTTGGAAAAATGGCATTCACCAACCGCTTCTACGCTAAGAACTGAGTTAAGGCCGCAAGTTTTGTAATAAAGTTGTATATGGGCAGTGTTTGAAATCGCTCCATGAGCCGCTCCTGAATTTAACCCATAAGTGCACGGAAAAAGAGCGATGTGCGGCATTGTATATGGGGCCGCCCCGTTTCCTAATGTCTCGCCGTGGTCCTTCCAGCAAAAGCAAACTTGGGTTGCCCACAATTTTGCAAATCTTGTGAATGAAATAGCAGCGTAAAATAGAAAATAACAATTTCGCGATGGTACCAATGGCTCCAAAATGTGTATCCCTAAACCAAAATTACTTGACTTGTGGTTTTATCACGGGAAAGCTGTATCTTCCAGAACCTTTTTAGCACTGTAGTGATGAATCCAACAAGAAATCAGTTCAGGAAAATCACTTGATATCAAGTCCGAAAGCACTGCGTGTTGTTGGGAGTTTTTGAATGGACGCAATTTGCACGACAAACTTTCCACTCCGAACCACGCATCCCAGCGATTCTACAATGTGCATCATTTAAATAAATGTGGGTGATAGAATCCAGTATTTAGGTAAAAGTTAACCAGCACACTATTCGCCATTGGCTGGGGGATCACCTAAATCATCTCTTGTGTCTCTCTCTCTATACTTTATTTACACATACTTCATGCCTATTCAGAAGTAAAAATAAAATTTTTTGTGCCCAAAAATGCGTTAGTGACAATCGTCACAATCTTCTTTTGAATGTTAGTGTGTGGCAGTACATCAGTCACTAAAATGCCGAAAATTTTGGTTAAAAAAAAGCATTGCCAAAGTAAATGCTTGAAAGGTTGGTCCAGGTTCAAGTCGGGACGTAGCTTGAGAAAAATATTTGCCGGAGTACCCTAACTTTCAAAGAGATTCTTATTCGAGGCAAAACTGTATCGAGATGCCCTGAAGATTATTCAGTCCTTTAAAAAAAACTCTCGACAATAATCAGCAGCGATTAGGGATCCCCCGATTGAATGAAATGTATTCATTTTTTGTGTTCAATGCAAGTTGGCTCCCCATCTCCTTATGACTAAAGACATGCCAACTTAGGGAGCCAACTTGCATTGAACACAAAATACGAACACATTAGGAGTACCCTTTTCTTTTTTTGGAGAGGAAACCGCTTGCATTATGCCTAAGGGCAATTTCGGAATTTTTGTATATTTTTTTTTTAAAAAAACCAAGCTTTGTTTTTTTGCATCTAAAATACTCTGCCATGACATTTTGAGTCCTTTTAGACCAGTTTCCGAAAAAAATATCTTATTTCTGAAATTTCTTTTTTTTATTCTGAAAATAATTAAAACTTCGTTCTATAGGCTGTTTTCGAAAAAATTTTGAAAACTCGAAAGCAGCTTGGGCATTATGGATTCGATGTGTTCTAAAAGGACTCAACATGTCATGGCGAGTATTTAAATGCAAAAAAAAACGGACTTTATTTTTTTTTTTTTTTTAAAGAAAATCGAATTTTGATTTTTTTTTTTTGAAAAATGGTCAAAACCACGGTGGCTATAACAACGACCCAAACAATCGTTGTTATAGCCACCGTGGTCAAAACTATGACCAAACTTTCATTATCGTTTGGAATTTTAATTAAAGTTAATCCTAATTCCCTAATTTGTAAGGAAGAAGAAGAGAACCTTCTTTCTTAAACTGAAGAGAGAAGAGGACTTCAGGTAGTTTACACGAAAAAACAAGCCCTTTTAAGCACTTTTACATAGCCTTTTCTCATCCTCTGAGCAAATCTTTTCCTCAACAACTGTGGAAACTTCTCGCGGTTTACTCATTTTCCTCACTTTACACAAAGAAAAGGTTAGCCCCTATTGTATTCAATCGGGGGGTCCCTATTAATTTTATTTTGTTACCAAGGGTAACCTTTGCGCCCGAATCGAGTTTTGTGCCTAACAACAAATTTATTTAACCATCATTTTTCATGTTTGCTTAACTTTACAAATAGCGAAATTAAATAATTTTTAATCACTTTCACTTTGGGCACAGTTCTTCTATACCCTTAAAGTTATCACACTTGGAGAAGAGAGTGGTCCGGTTTGTGTGGAGAAATGAGGAAAAGGAAAAATGAGAGATTCTCGCCCGATTCTCCCAGAGTACAATGCAGTCACTNGGCACAGTTCTTCTATACCCTTAAAGTTATCACACTTGGAGAAGAGAGTGGTCCGGTTTGTGTGGAGAAATGAGGAAAAGGAAAAATGAGAGATTCTCGCCCGATTCTCCCAGAGTACAATGCAGTCACTTCGCTTTTCACGGTCTCCTTTCATTAGAATTGACAAATCTGGAGCACGAAAACGATTTTAAGTCGTTAGCAATAATTTATTACTCATTACAATATATAACTATGATAAAAAATAAAGTTGCTGGTAATAATATCAATCAGCACCTCCATAAATCACCTCTAATTTACATGAGTACAAAAAATCACTTAGATAATAGTTTTGATTGTTTCCTTTTATTCTTTGTGGCTTTACCTCTCCCAAGCTCGTTACGATTTGCTCTACTGTAAAAAAACAGTCGACATTGCACGTAATACGGAATAAGCGCCAAGAAAATCCGATGCAAATGGTCAGCATTATTGCATCCGATCCCATATGGATTCAAAGAACCGATTTTGGACAGGGTGTCAATTATAATGTCACCAAAAAGCGTCCCTTTTGACAGTTTATCTGCAACTGCTTTCTCCACTGAATCTCTGAACAGGACAAAAATTGCCTTTGAGGGATACTGTAAATACCCGAACTCTTTCATTTTCGTCAATCGAGCTTCCGGCATACAGTCTCCATCATTGCGTGATACCAGTGTCTTCTCACAGTCATTGCATTTTAAATGCTTCAACTGTTTGAACAACACAAACCCCAAAACGTCGTAGACTATACAGTCATCCAACAAACACTTTGTTCCTTGACGGCTACCTGACACAGTCGCAGTGGGCGCGGTCAACTTTTCCAGTATGAGCCTCTCCATTTTGTGCAGCCACTCGACCTTACCTCGCTTCGCTACCCTTGCCTTTTCTTTCAAGCAATTTCTGAATGAAGCTAGAACTTCTGGGTGCTCATCAGTTCCAATGTTACCACGAAGCACTTTCTTGCACGGTGTATAGAACGTGAGGAGTCGGTAGAGCTGCAAAAAGGTGAATACTGTTGGGTGGTCCTGGCATCCCCCTGCTCCCCGGACAATCCCAAAAAACTTCTGAAGTATAAAAAAACAAGGATGCGAACAAATTCCAATTAAATTTTAGAAGTTATTTCTTACTTCCAAGCAGTCTTGGTTCAATTTTGCCGTAAGAACATATTTGAACTTCAACTTTCTCATAAGGAACTCAGAAACTTCAACAACAGATTTCAGTGTCATGCGCAATGCTCCTAGAGTTTCAGTACTGGCAAAAGTGTTCTCTGTTTTGACGTCGGACAATATCTGGAGGAAGTCCTTGAGCTTCTGCAGATTTAGAATCAACAAATAAGATCCACATGAAGATTTTGCAATCGAAAATGTAAAAATGCGATTTACCTTTAATTTGCCGTTAGAAAGGGTGATACCTTCCGCTGGGATGCGGGAATTTAGTATGTCAAAAACCTCATTGAGTTGTTCAGTGAACTTTTCTGTGCTTTCTGACCCGCTAAAACTTTTCAGTCCAGCCTCCCTATAAAATTTTAGGCCCAAGCTGACAGTACGACTGAATATCTATAGAAAAACATGGAGGTGAAATGAATGCTTGCTGATCTCTTCGGTTTTATTTACCTGGGTTGCTAATCGAACTTTCATTTTTTCGAAGTTGTTAGGCCAAATATGGCTCCGCGATAATTTAGGACATTTTCTCAAGCCTGGTGAACGCTCCTGGTCTTCCCGGTACAAAAACTCATAATATCCAAATCTAACCGTCTCGCCGTTGAACTGAGAACAATATTAAAGATAAAGTGTGTTAGAAATGTAATTCATTCGCAGCGTAAAAAGTTTGAATAAGTACTGACCTTCACTTTGTCGTACTTGTTGAAGTGGTTCCGGATGCATTTGAATAAGTGGGGGACGTCGCAAAGAAAGTAGAGGTAGCGGTCGTCCTTGTCACTCGCTGGATGCAAGATCTATAAAAAGAGCACTTTGAATACAATCCAGTTAACTTAACCTACCCATAACGCTACCTTGTTCTGAATATTGCTTGCTAATCCTTTGATCCCTAGCAGCTTCCACAGCCCCTTGTTCGGTTTCGCTCCATCCGAAACTATGGTCAAGACTTCTGCTCCTGTTTCCTCTACCTTGCAAACAGCGGAGATAATCAGTTTCTGCAACTGCTGTGCACTTGCTGCATTCTTTGTAGCAAATGCAGCTATTGGCTGGACCTGTACAGGTTAAAAATTTCATGGATGGATCAGTTTCATCTTTAATTTCAGTACCGAATTCATTTCTTACCCACGAAGCATTAAGCGGTCGATAGATCAAAACTAATGCGTGATCTGCCATCGCAGGGTCGTCTCCCAGCAGCTCTTTTCCATCTTCTCCGAAGTCAATGTATCCATCAAACTTCATTGTCCCCTTATTAAAATCCAGGGATTCACGTAATTGAATTTCATCGAATATTAGTGAGCCTTGCCGGTCTCTTCTACTTTTTCCTTTCATTTCTTGTTTTATTGCTTCCAAAGCAAACTGATTTATTCCAAATCGACAGGGAAGGCCCATTATCATCCTTTTCAAGGTAGTTGGATGAGGTAGTGGGAGTATCTTGGATTCCCTGAGGTGACGATAAGAAGCTGGAGATTTTATGCGCAGCAGTGAAGCCTCCAGTAACCAGTCTGTCGAATATCTGATAATAATACGAAACACAATATATGAAAATGTTATAGCAAAGCAATTCCTGATAATCTAACAACATAACAACTTTCAGATAGTAATTAAGATACCTGGCTCCTTTGATGGACTTGGCTTTGCTCTGCTTCACGGCGTTCAGAACTGCCATCGAAAAATTGGCAGAGAGTTTAGCTTCACGTAGGCATTCGCTCAGTGTTTGCTCCTGGATACCCCGCAGCTTTTGATTGATGCTCTTGAGAGTACTAGAAAATTTTTTGTTTTGCTGCTGCAGACGAGACAACCGACGATTTGCATTTTTCTGTACTCTTCCAACGACTGCCACCTTAGCTTTCAACGAAGTTAGCTTCCTAGAAACCTGCTGAGACATCTTATACATTTTGTTACGCAAGGTCTTTTTCAAAGTTTCACAGTTACTACAAATCATTTGCTCATTAATTTTTAAACAACTAGAAGAATACCAGGTGTCTCGGATTTTCATCCCTCCACTACAAGCATTGACCTTCGCGCACCCCGATATACCTTTACAGCTTTTAGTGCGGTCCATCCTGTGCAACAGGGCGATGAGGTCTTCTGCAGTTGTTGGTAGGGTCGGACACATTTCATCAGATACGTCGGTGGTGATATCGAGCAGAATTTGGACATCAGCAATACCTTTTGAGTTGAATGTAACTTTCACGGACACTGACTGCTTGTCTTCGGTCAGTACGTGTAGTCTTACACAATGAACTACTGTGTCTGACACTTTATGTAATGTCCAACAGGGGATCGGTGCACTCGCCCACAATACTTCTAGACGAGTCATGTTTTCTGTTCCAACAGGTGGCTTGGACAATCGACGACGCTTGGAGCCGCAATCAATTCTGAAAGATGGGTCGTTCCTTTTTGGAGTAGTTGGTTTTTGCCTGTAGGAAGGATGACCTGGCCACTTAGTGGGTACTGTTCCAGGCATCAGCTTCCATTTTTTTCTTGGCTTTACTTCCACTACTCTTTTTCTTTTAATTATGTCTTCTTTGATAATCTCACTTTCTTCAAAATGTTTTTCACATAGAACGTGCTTATAATTCGTAGGGTCGAACTTAATGTCAGCCCTAATTTTTGCAAGTTCATTGGTCCATTTTGTTCCAGTGTCAGGTGTCGGTCTGAAGCACCTCGTGCGGGATCCATGGTATCCGCTCTTGCAATTGGTGGCAAAGCAGGATGGCATGACAAAGTACTACACTAACTATACACACAAATGACTATGAAAAAAGAACTATGGCACCATTTTTTAATGTTGATTAATCACTAGCTTTAAAAGTTTTGATTGAAATGCTATAGACTCCCTATTATGTTTATGAATAATTCGGGCGAGAATTTCATAATTCTCTGGAGTCCCGCTTGTTTTTTTCTGCCTCTTTTTCAATACCACTTTTTTCTGCTGCCAACACAGAGGAGTGTGATAACTTTAAGGGTATATAGGAACTGTGGTT
>JABASM010000138.1:0-21382 GCA_019776545.1 Brachystomella parvula
CGTTCCACCAAAATTATTGGTATTGTACGATAAAGAAATAACGAAGCTGGAAATTGTACAGCTTCCAGTGGCCCAAAAGAGTCCGCAAGGAAACCAAAATCGTTGGTATTTAAGGCAATGCCCTGGGTTCAGATTCCTTCCGCTTTTTAATGAGGTGTCATTATTTGCAGCTAAGAAACAGAGCCATCAGTATCCCGTGTGTTAAAATCGCTTCCCCTTGAAAGATAGTCACCGAAAATTTGAATTTTTGGTATGCGCTATTTATCTGGCGTCCGCACCAGAATTTGGCTAAATTTTTAGTGAATCCTATTTTTTTTTCAAATTTTATTATTATTACTATCTGGATTTGCCTTAGAATTAATTATTTATTAATTCACTTTCCCTTCCACAAAATTCAGGATTAAGAATATTTTCTAATGATAAAGCACTGAATTCGACCAAACGCTTTGCTTGAATTTCAGTTAGTTTAATAAATCCATTCTAAGCTTAAAAATCCAGGAGGAAAAATCAAAATCAAAAAAGAGGCATGTGCGTTAAAAAAAATTACAGATGTCCTGTAATTTTGCAAGTAAAAGATGAAGAAATCTACAAATTTTTCGAGACCAACTGAAATGCTATTCTTGCTTTGCAGCTCCACAGAAGTTTTAAGCTTGTCAGGCCAAGGCTTTGTCCGCTTATCCTTCTCATCACCAGAAACCCCTGACAGTCGTCAACGATTCCAGTTAAGAGCAGAGAAGATCTTGTAATTGTAAAAGTGTTTTACTGTTTTTTGGGTGGCTCCAAGATAAAAATCTTGCTGTTTTGCACTTTTCAGAGGCCGTCTGACCGGAACCTTACTTTCTTACTTTCTCCACATCCTGCCTTCTTCAATTGAAAGTTGTGAACGGAGAAAGTATACTATGGTGGCATAGAGGAACCAAAAGATTTTAATACAGAAAACAAGGGATTTTAGAAATCAAAGGCAGAATTAATTTCATGTCTAATCAGTTTAGATTTTGTTTTTAAGAAGCAAGAAGTTAATTTTCAGTTGTTTTAAGAAGACAATCATTCTTTAACGATTTTGGAAGGCATGAGCTTTTTCTGACAGAAAAAAAGGCATAAAAAAGTGGGGAGTCCGGCAACATCGGAATTTTGCCAAATTCAAATTCACGGGTGAAAAAACTTTTCACCACGACTACTACACACTTAAAAAAACTTGGGGACGAGGCAGGCAGTGAGCGAGGGCCTCATCCCCTACGCTCTGTTTTCAGTTATCGTCAGCAGTCAACAATAAAAACTCATCATTTTCAGAGTTAGAATTATGGCCTATACTCCTTACAATCATCCTAGTTAGTTTAGTGAGTGAGTTGAAGTTGAGTGATTGGGAGTATACTTTTGGTCTTGGGTCGGTGGATTTACTTCGTCGGCAGGTTACGACTGTCCTGGCCAAGACGATCTCGTGTCAAGGTGTCTACTGTCAAATTATCCAGTCTTGCCCTTCTTGCATCAATATGATGTGTCCTGGAGACTCTGGCCACGGGTAGCTGCTAAATGGTATGTAGTATTCGCCGATCACCTTGAATTTACTCCTGTACATCACTTTTTTTTAATTAGTTAAAAGAGCTGCCCGAGTTGGCTGTAAGTGAATACCAGGTTTTGTTTATCTGACGCTGTAGAAATGGTGCCTGGAGGAAGAAGGGTGTATATGTCTTTAAGACACGTCATTGACCGACGTAAGTTACAGATTCAGTTAGAATCGTCTTCATTATAAAGTGTCTCAGATTTACTTTTCATTTGTGCTTGATCATATTTAGTAGGAGTATGCTCTTTGGATTGGTGTGTGAATGATGTCAGTCATTTGCAATAGACTACTTGGCATAATCGGAGGATTACAATATTAAAGACTGATAGAAACGAAAGCAGCTTCCCAGCATCTAATTTTCTTCAACCGCACCGTGATCAGAAACTAAAGTAAGTTGACCTGCCTCTTTCTTTTGCCTTTTCATACTATCCGCTTACCACCGGAAATATGAAGAAATGAGATATATTTCAGCCGTCATCACCGTCTTCGTAAGAAAGACTGTCGCCATGTGAGATTAGCCTTACCCAGATGACTTTTGAGTCCAGAAGTTAAGTATAATAAACCCCAAGGTCATCTTCTTCTTTTCGCAGTAAAACTCCTACTTTTGCACTAGTTGCAGGTGGTTTTATCCAGAGCTGTCACTCTAAACAATGCATTGCTCCAGTCAAAAGTTCAACCAGCGTATCATAATTTATGTACAGACTACTAAGTTTGCAACATAATCGTGAAGGCCTGTGATGGGATTGATTATGTCATTGCTACTCATGTCGCATAAATTAGAACTTGCCCCCTGGGTCTTGCGTGGGAAGAAACTTTACATTACACTACAACAACAACATTATTTTCCCATGGCTTAATTTCGTGAAGGCACACGTGCAGATTTGCAGAGGAGAGAAGACAGCAGAGCATCTGGTCCTCCCGAAAATTAGTGTCATTTTGTCACCTTAAAAATTGGGATTGGAGGTAGTAGATCAGGAGGAAAGTCTTACCTAGGTGACCATGTGAGGGCCGCGTAGGTGTAATGTTTTTTAATCTTCCCAATTTCAATTCTTGAACTCAATTTTTTACTCGTCATCTCATCATCATTCTTATTTCCGGTAAAAAGTTTTGTGAGGGTGGACGGGCGTATGCCAGAAGGATCTTGTTCACAATTCGCTTCTCAGGATTCAATGATAAAATTATGTGATTGCTGAGGTGATAACTCCCATTTTTGTTGGTTCAGATGATGAACTATGGTTTATATTTACTTTTGACTTTAGTTTTTAGCTTGATTGTGCAAAACCCCGAAGTACAATCTACTGTATGTGTATATGATGGCTGTTTGTTCGGAAAGGCTCAGGACTCATTTAACAAGTTGCAAATTAGTATGCGTTAGTAATTATTTCTCCACGCGATGTGATGGGCTGAATGGGTATCGTAGAATTGAATTTTTAAGATTTCACGTGCGTCAGATGGGCAACTTCCGTTTTTCTGCCTTACGAAAATAAACTCAGTCAGTCCTTTGCTTAAAATTATGTAATTTCTCTAAACATACAAAGTCTTTCTTCCCGTTCCCATCTGTCTTTCTTCCTTCAATCCTTATTCCAAATTGAGATGATGGTGAAGTGCTCTCTGGAATTCGCATCTGCATTTTTTACCTGTATACCATCTAGACCCAATTTCCAATGTTTAGGTTCACCTTGAGATTTCTCTAAAAAAAATAAAAGGCCCATTTTCCTTGATTTCCGATCTGCAATTCGGAAATGATTTAATCATTGAAGTGTGGGTGGTTGATGACATGATTCCTGATTTGTTTATAGGTTGCTGAAGGTGAGGTGCATCCGTATTCCGTATGCACGCAAGGTGTGGGTGGTAGTGGAGGCACACGCATCACGCTACTCATCGTTTAGGCAGGCCTTTCTAAAAAATATTTGTTTTTGTTTGTAAAATTAAAAAGGTATTACGTAATAGTTTATTTTTTTCTTCTATTCATTCAATCTGGGTATTCAGTACAATTTATCTTTTCTCAGGCTGTCAAGATGATCTGACGTGATTGAAGTCATCTTCTTCACATTTATCCTCCACGTTTGTTTTTATTTTGGCGGAGGAGACTAGCACAGTTTCTTTTCTTTAATTAGGATTCTTAAGTGTTCGAGGGTCAGGTGAAGAGATTTATGGGATGAAAAGAGCTGTTCACTTATTCTCTTAGCAGTGCATTTGTTTTTACTCATTTCCTATTCCTAATGGACTTTCTTATTCAGCTTCTTTGGCATGGAGGATCATCATTTTCATATTCCACTGTCTTCGCTTGGAAGAAGTAAGGCTGATTTTTCTTGCCAAAATTTCTGTGCTAATTAACCACGAATAGAATTTACTGTAATTCTAAACTGAGGAAAATTGAAATGAAGTAGGGCGACACGGCAGGGACGCCTATGCTCAGTCTTCTTTCTCCTGAATGGAATTCCATTGTTCCCATTGTTTTTTTTTCGGGATGCTTGAGTAACTTGTGTGCAAATTCCAGTCCGACAGTTTTATGAGCCGTGGAGGCAGGCAGGTACATCCCATACGTTTCCTTGTAATCAATTGTCCATTTGAAGCTCATTTTTATTAGTATTATAATAATAGTTATATTATAATAATGACCTTGGTTAATTCTGCCTATGGATTTTAGTTCTCCTTGCTCGCCAATTCCTGGTTCTGGAAAAGAAGCGGTTTTCCTGGACTGGGTATTATAGTAAAGGTTTTCCTGTTGTAAAAAGTTTTTGGTTCTAAAATTCCAACAAATTTTGCTTGAGAGATGTGTAGCAGCTGAAATTTCTAAAAATAGAGCCTGTTTTCTCCGGTTCTTTTGCTATATATTATTGTATTTGCTTCCTATGCCCTCACTCACTTTTTCCTCCTTCAGAATTTGCAGAATTTTCGTAAGGAGGAAAAATAGGAGCAAACCGGGAGGGTGGGATTTAGCTGAGGATTTCCTGAGTCTTTCGGGTTAGTTGGAGAAGGAAGGAGGTAGTGGAGACAGGAAAATTCCAACTGACTTATTAATAAATCCTTTATTTTACGCTTAAGTACAATGTACAAGATTAATTCCGGTTATTCCTTCAGAGATTTTATTTTTGAGAAAACGTTTTAGAAATTTTTAGCCATGGAGTCTGGGTTATTAAGCTCAATACACACCGAAATTTATTCCAAGTTATTCTGCATTTCCAAAATTAACGCCGTGCTATTTTTTCCGAACTGAGTCTTTAGTCAAAGGATGTCAGGAGATTCGTTCGAATGACTCGATCCTGGAAATTTTGTTCTGTGCGATGCCTGTGGTTCGACGGGTCATCTCCCTTGCCGAATCATCATCTGAAGGGGCAATTGATCCACTCTCCTGTGTTGAAGTGCTCATTCCAGTGACCTACCCTAGCCTCAGCAGTTGCTTCCTTCCAATAAGAAGGAAGAGATACAATGAGGAGGCTGACTCCTCCCATGTTCCAACTTCGGATCAGGAACCAGTCAAAGAATCTTCTTGCAAATCATTTAAGGACGAATGCTATAGTGATTTGGATGATGGGGATTTTGAAGATGAATTTGAGGATGAGGAGGTGGGTAGGGGAGTTGTAACAAGCTCTACTTCAACAACTACTGCTCCCACCACCCCAAATTCCCACCAGGAGGAGGAAGGAGATCTTCCAGTTGAAAATCCAAACCCAGTTCCATGTCTACACTGCCAAGGTTATTTTCCTTTCAGATTTAATTTTTTGGTGTGATGCTGGAGGTGAGGTTGGTGGACTGGGCGGTGTCGGCTTTACTAGTGGACACACCCGTTGTCCTATTTGGGAAGGGTGGGTAACTGTCGAGGCTCAATAATGATCACAGGTTGGGATTGCGGGGGCTGGATGATATGGTTTAGATGGGTTTAAGCTTGCTCGATGGATCCTAAGCACAGATCATCCTTCCTTTGTTTTTGATTGGTTGACTGGAGTGCAACTTGAATTTTCTTGACTTAGCCTCTTGTCAATTAAAGGGAAGTCTCGGAGTTTCGTACCGCATTAAGAGGTGAAACAAGTTTTTCTTTACGGGTGCAGGTTTTTTATTCGAAAGAAGTTTTTGTGAGTTTTATACAGAAATTCTATCTTTTTGTATCTCCGCTGGGAGGTTTTTGATGTCCTTTCGATTTTCTAGCTTTGTGTTCTATAAGTCTTCCGGTTGTAAATGGAACAACGCAGGAGTAGGGGAAGTTGTAGGAAAGTTAGCGAATAAAATGTATTTTAGGATCAAAATCTTTTAAAGTGTAAAGCTACTATTGCGTTTATAAAAATAGAAGTTTTTTTTTCCTCGTGTTTGTAAGAAATTAGAATTATTTAGGAGGAATGTCGCCAGAATTGCGTGGGATGATTTTTATAGTCAGTTTCTTCAGTTTCTAGAATCTTTGCAAAAATGAATTTGTCAAAGATTAGGCTGAGCTTATTTTAAGAGGAATTTAATGAAGCTTATGAACTGTTTTGAATATTCAGTTCAGAACTAGTATTATTTTATTGCGGAAGAAGAAATTGAAATTAATGTATTGCTTTTATTTTTTGTCAGGTGGAAAGGACCATGGTGATTCCTTAGGAGAGTTAATTTGGCCGATTCATCTGGACATCGATCTGATCAAAACTCTTCTTCAACTCTCTCCAGACTTCTTTACAGATTTTGACGAAGTGGAGATGGACTTAGGTCCCGGTAACTCACCACTTAGTTCGGAAGACCCATCCTCAACCTCTTATGACATTCTTCCCAGCAGTAGCACTTCCACAGACCAATCAGAAGCTTTCCTGGAGGGCTCACCTCCAAACGTACAAGTTGACGACTCACCACTCCAGCCCAGTATGGATAGGCATAAGGAATGTAAGAAAAAGTTCTAACTTCGGACCTTTGCTTAGTATTTCCTCCCATTTCGTTTTGAAAGCGCTTGACATCAAGCAGCATAGTTTAGATCCCGCATCAAAATTAGAAATTTTTTCCGATGCCGAAATTTGCCAATGCTTGTGACATAGTCTGGGCAACTCGGCATCAATACTGTTCTTTGTCTATAACTTCAGAGCTCGACGACAAGCCTTCGGCTATTTCAGTTGAGCGTGATGAATTGGAATCAAATCCAAGTTACAATTCAAAGTACACAATATTAATAAATTGCATCAAAGTTCCGAATTTCCAATACCAATGATTCAGCCCTTGCAAGATCCTATTGTTGATTGATGTGATCCTTGCCGTATTTGGAATTATGAAGAAAATGGCAGCTTTGAAGGGGTCGCATGTTCATGTCGATTAACAGAAGAAAATACTTGCTCAACTCCCTATCATTGTTGAGCAGTGGCGCCTTTCCCTTATCATTTATTATTGTCATCATTATTTCTGCTAAAGAGGTTGAAATTAAAATTAAATAAACAAAGAAGTCTGAGAATGACTGCCCGGGCTGCTGCAAGCAGCTGCTGCTTGACTGGCTTTTATTTATTCTTACCCGGTTTTGGCCTAACTGAGCATAAAGAACAGTGGAAAGTAAATTACGTTTTCTTCTATTTTCAGCCCTCAAAGTTAAACTCCTCCTCAGGAGACCTATGAATCAACTTATTGAGCAAGGAATTTTACCACGTGAGTATTTGTTTTCTTGTTATTTTGATACCCTATTTATATTTTTCATTTTTGTTCTTTTGAGGACTTAAAATTGTATTTCGGGTCCCTGACTGATGATATTTTTTCTCTCTTTCAGCCCCTACGACTCCGCCTTCGTTTGCAGGGCAGCGAGTAAAGCTTGAAAGAGCAAGAATGGGTGATTTACTCAAGGCGAAAATTCAGCAGAGACCAGGGAGACAGGAATTAATTCGTCAACACATTCTCGAAGGTAAGGAAGGGCTTGAAATTAGTCGAGAAATTAGTCTTAGGAAAGCGCGAAGGAAATTTTGTGCAGAGTCACAGAGTCTGTGCTTGTTGTTGGATCCTATTTCATTTCATATTTTTCTCGGATCATTGAAGTCAAATCAAATGAGGTTAATCAGATTGATTCATATGGTTTAAAAATAGTAGAATAAAGTGGATCACTTCAACTATGAGGCGCGTGGAGACCTAGGTTTCACTCATATCATTTTTGTTTGGAATAAAAATCTCATTTATCTTCTCTTTTAACTTTGAGTGGAAAAGTTGAGAGAGATGGAATTGTAGAAGGGGGTCAAACCCCGAATTAGGAATTCTTTAATTATTTAGTGATGAGTATCTTAGCATGAAGATGAATGAACGGAAGATTGAGATGAATGTGAGAACAATTTGAGTTTTATCAATTATTATAGATAGCGATGCCCGCGTTGCCCCATCCCTTGCCGAGAAACAACGGATGTTGAAGAGAGCTAGATTAGCAGATTCTCTGAATGATCATCTCCTCCATCGCCCAGGTCCACTTGAACTCGTACAAAAGAATATCCTCCATGCACCGGATGCCATCATCGACCAAGCAATCAAAGGTAACTATTCTCAACAGAGATGAAACCGATACTTTTTTTACGATTTTTTTAACAACTTGTTTGTCAACTACTACTTCAACCAGTTGATTAGAGTTCACAAACTCCTCTTTCTTCTTCACTAATTAACGATGACAGTGACTGAGCAATAAAATTTTGAGGTGAGAATTGAGAGAGGGGGTTGTTGAATCGAAGATTTGGCCTCAGTACGATGCTTTTTCGGATTTATTTTTGGCGTCTTTCCAAATGCTTGTCTTATCTACATCTCTAGTTTGGAATTTACAGAAGGAGTTGTGCCCTTCAAAGCCACTTCGGAAGGAACCTGCCCTGGCCCTCACGTCCCTTCCAATATTTACCTAAGCGAGGATGACTCTAGTTCTGATCTCTCGTCACCTGCTGGGACACCTGACCAATCCCAATCCTCATCCTCACTTGAAATTCCGAAGTCAGTCCAGGTCCCACTAGAGCTTACATCCCCGCTCTCTCATGCCCCCTCACCAACTTCCACAACACTTCTACTACCCTGCCCATCTCCACAAGTTCCAACATCTAGTGTCTTCTCCCCACCCCCTCCACCACCACTTCCGGTGACACAGACTAATCAATTCCTGCCTAAAATAGTTAAGGCCACAGTAACCTCATCCACAAATCCACCTTTTACAAGTGCTCAACTTACGTTAAGTAAATTGTCATCAGTAGAACATCAACAGTTGCTGGCAGGAGTTAATGTGGTGCCAGCCCAGCGGGTAGTACCAGTACCAAACAATGTCTTCAGTCAACAACACTCTTCCTCAGCCGGAAAAACTCGATCTGCTAAGAAGAGTACAAGTAAAATTAAGGCTCAACCAAAAGCAAGACAAATCAAGTTCCATGAGTACAAAGGCCCTCCCTCAGCTCAGAAAGGACAACAACAGGCTCAGTTACAGGAAGTAGAGAGCTCGTATGAATTACTCCTCCAACAGCAACAATTATTCCTACAGTGGCAACTGGAGTGTCGTCATAAGGTAAGTAACTTTATCATTGGCATACTCTGTCTACATTTGACTTGTCTAGTCTGACTATATCCCTCTTTGCTTTTAGTATCCGCAAATTATTTTACCAGCAGTTTCCAAGCTGAGCTCACCCACTGAAGTTGCTGGAACATTCGCCTCCGCTGCTGCCACTGCTGCTGCTGCAGTGTCACTTGTTCCTGTATCAGCCACTACCGCTGCTGCTGTCTCTCCTATCGTCCGCTCGCCATCAACTGTTTCTTCAGTTACAAATTCAAACAATACGGGTAGCCCTGGTCAGACACCAATTGCCCCTGCTCCCCCTCCCCCGATCACTGTACAAGCCTTAGTCGAGAAATACAAATAGAAATGCGTCTGCCTCCTCATCTCCGCTCAAATTTCAGCTAGGTAGTCTTCCAGCGAGTGGGAGTGGAAATTCCTCTGTCGCTGAGATACGCCCAAAACTAACACCGACCAGGACGCTTGAAAGTTCTAGGGCAAATTCTCTGGGACTTTTGGATATTTCTAAATTGAGCGATTGGAAAGTTAGTGATTTGAAAGCTGAGCTAAAGAAACGGAATCTCCCAGTTTCTGGTCCCAAACCTCAGTTAATTGAAAGGCTCAAATCAGCTGAAGTGAACTTACAGGATGAGTCTATTAGTTCAAGCTCCTCCCAAAAAACAGCACAAAAGTCTGATACAGCGCACACAGGAGAGGAGAGTGAAGTGATGATGGACGTCGGAGAAGCCGGAGGCGGACAGGTCAATGGGAAGCAAACTACGTCTTCTCAGGAGGAGATAGGACAGACCAGCAATGTTGCTGCATTGAACGCTGCTATGCTTACCCTGCTCCAGAATAACAATCTTCAAAATAACGGTGTGATTCCTGTTCATATTCTGAACGCACTGGCAAATGTTGCAAAGAATGCCAATTCAAAAGCTGGAAGTAACGCAAGAATGCAGAACATTGTTGTTGTAGATGAAAAATTGATTCGAGAGCAACAAATTCAACAGCTACAGCAAGCACTCACTAATTCCCAGACTCAGCATCAACAAATGAAAATCTCACAACAGGTAAAACAGACTCGAAGCAGTTTTTTACTGTGGGTAAATTACACTTATTTTCAATATACTTTAGGCCGGGTCAGGTCAAAAACACCGAATTGCTCTGCAGCAGCACCTGCAACAAAAAATGCAACAACAGGCTCTCCAATCTCAGCTTCAAAAACTCATTCAACTACATACACTCCAACAGCAACAAAGCCAAGCACAAAAGCCATCAGAAGCTCCTGCAGCGCTAGGAAAACTTAGTCAGCCCCGACATTCACTTTCGCAGAAGTCAAGGGGGAAGAAGGAGGAAAATAATGACTCCACTCTTACTCTCCACAAATCCGGAGAAGAAGACCAAGCGACTTTTACAACTAAGCTGGAAAGCAATCCTCCCACACCAAAAGAATCCGATGGGGAACCTTTAGACGGGTTTTCTATTCCACGGCTCAAGTATCCTTCATTCCACGTGAGTTGTGAACATTATTTTCAATAACTTGATTAAAATATTCATGAATATTTATATTGACCTTGTAGGGTGAGAGTGATTCTAGCCAGAGCACAACAAAATCCGGCTCTTTTTCTTCTGAGTCCGGCGGTGATTTGGATAATTCCTGGTTACTCAAAATTAATGAAGCCCCGCCTCCTGACTCGTCTAAAAAGAGCACAGTCAAAGAGTATGCTTCTTTTTTTGAGAACTTTGCCAATGGGGAAAAGACGGAAGAATTAAAGGTAATATATTATTTCGTCCTTTCCGAATTCCTTTACAATTTAATCCGATGCTGTGATTTTAATGTCAACAACTGAACTGGCACTGAACCAATTCTTTTCATGTGGATGTAATTGAGATTCTCTTTTTTTTTTTCATTTGCAGTTGCATATTCCAAAACCCCGACGCGGTTTCAAGAGCCAAATGGTTGATGATGTTCTCGAAATACTTATTCGAAATGGAGGTTAGTCCTATTCACAAATGGTGCATCACTTGGCTCCAGGAAGACTTTAAAGTTTTTCTTTTGTTTAGAATTACCACCAAGTGCTGCTCAAGACCCCGTGACCCCTTCAACTCCTGGAAAATCTCCGAGAGTTCTCCCCTACCCTGCACCCTTGCAACAATCACCAACCCCGCCTGTAGCGTCGGAGCATTCAAAAGGACCTTCTCTCTCTGCACCACCTCCTCCACCACCCCTGCCTCCGCCGACTTTCTCTGTAACACTTCCGACTTCCATTGCGTTCTCACGACCACAGACTGGAGGGAATGCTATCAATCGATTTCAGTCAGAACCACCCCCACCTTATCCATCTGTACTATCAAAAGAGGCAGAAGACATATTGAAGATCAGCCAGGATTTGTCGAATTTCGGGAAGGCACATGACGAGAATGAGGAAAGACTGTTTTCTAATCAGTTGACCCTGGATTATGACACAAATACATTGGCCATGCTCCTGGACGAAGTTGAGAAGGAGAGCATGGGCAGAATGGAAATTGACGGGGAAAATCAATCTCTCCTTCATTCCGCCGAACAAGAAGGAACCAGTGAGGCCCCAGTGGAGGCTAAGGATGAGCCAATGAAACACGAGGATTTGTTAGACGAGCTTGGGACTCTCCTCCCACCCGACCTCGACGTCCCTATGGAGATGGACTACTCTGATTGGTTAGAAGGCTTCCTACCGTCTGAGAACCCCAGCCACCCAAATGACCTCTACAATAATTCAACGAATCCTCCACAGAATAACAACGCTCTGCCGCCAAATAATAACTTCTTTATGGATTATCATAACAATGGATTGTCAAATACATTTGGAGGAGGAGATAGGGATCCACTTCTATCCTCGAGGTCCTTGACGAGTATATTCTCATCAGGTGCAAGGAGTGATGAGGATGAACGAAAGAACCAACCACCCTCCCCAATGGCCATAGGAGAAAATATTTGGGATTTTGTCTAGATCATTCATTCTTATTTTCTAGGTTGTGATTTTGATTAACCGTTCTGATATTTTTTTTCAGTTCCCCTCGCCCCATTTATGCTGAAAACTAATTTTTCTTTTGTCAAGTATTACTAATTTATATAGCAGAATCCCCCGGTCCAAATATTAATCATGTTTGTATTGACCTGGAGAGAAAGAATTATCGATAGGGCGTAAATTAGTGTGCTGAGTTAAGTTTAGTCCTTTGCAGTGCGAAGTTAACGACCGATTATAACTTGGAGGAATTAGATGCTCATGATTTATACATCAGGGATTTCCAGCCTGATAATTTATAGGAAGTTACGAACTGAATTTGGAAATGCGAAATTACAATGCAATATAATAAAGCAGAGAATTCAAGCCTACTGATGTAATGGGTTTTTTTTGGCCATGGAAATGGATAGGTGCAGTATGAAGTTTTTCTGGTGCCAGTCTATAGCTCCCTGATTACTGATTTCAAAATCCAAATTCCAATTATTCAACATTTATGTCCGGATTTCTAATTGAAAGGAGTAAGCAAGTCGGAATGCCAAAAAAGATCCTCCATCCAATAGATTTCAATGAAACTTGGCAGGTTTCTAACCCAGATCCATACCTCCAACTTAGGTCCGGGACAAAAGAGAGCACTAACCTTTCTTGACCCTTGGGGGCCACCAAAGTTGGTGGACACACAATATACATCAATCGAAAGGACTTGGCTTCCTGATTCTAAACGTATACCATGCTTGACCCTTTTTACCTAAAACGTGACCTCTGAAGATCGCCAAAGTTAATCAGGAAGATTTAATAGCCTCTGACGGCCGTTTTTAGACTGAAAAGGTCAAGTATAATGCTTTTATAATCAGACCAAGAACTTCTGATTGATAAATCGCTTGTCCTGGTCCATGAGGTCAAGTGACTGACCTGGTGACCCGTAAATGTCACTTAAGACTCTGCTTCCGTCCCATTAGATGCTAACTTCCAATAGTACTATATCCGTCCCCGTCCCGTACCAAAGTTAAAGTTAAGGCTCAGGGGGTAGCTACCTGTCAAATCTCATTGAAATCTATTGGAGCATCGTATTTGGCTTCTGACTTACCTTTAGTTTTGAATCATTCGAGATTCGAGTTCGAACTTTTCCAAGTTCGAATCGAGGAGATACTCCGAAGTCCAGAAATTCGACTAGAAAAATTTGACGGTTTTGGGCCACCATAGGTGAAAGTTTTTCAGGTTTTTGCAACACCGCAAGACTGCGCCGAGTTTTGACTTATGCCGGGTGCGGTGGTGTCTCGTGTGTTCTCAGCCGCCGGCCATGCGTTCCCATTCTGATTGTCAATCGGCTTTCTCAAATGACTTGGAGAGCGTGGAGAGGAAAATTTAGCTCCATATTTTTATTTTTAATTGCATTTAGAAAGGATCAATTCAGTTAACTAGGAGAAGAGAATGGCCAAGAAGAGGGATAGCGTCGATCATGGGGATCGGAATAATCAGGACTCGGAGCCAGAGCCTGATTTCAGCGATCCTGAAGGATTTGTGGATGATATACCAGATGAAGGTAATCAATTTAATTCACTAGTTCATACGTAGATTCATACTAATCCTCCTCTTTGTTTTTTATCCTTAGAATTATGTGGTGACATTCTTCGCATGAGACCAAAGGAGACTGATGGTGTAGAGAACGTGGTCGTAGTTGACGGAATTCCACAAGTTGGGGAAGATAAATTGGATAAACTTAAGACGGTAATTCGTAAGATATTTGGGAAGTTTGGGTCTGTTGTCAGCGATGATTTTCCACTTGGAGAAGATGGACTTTCAAAAGGGTAAGTTAAGTTCAATCCTCGTACAGCTTGATACTATCAGTTAGGAAAAACCCTTATCGGATATTTTTTGTTTCTAGGTACTGTTTCATTGAATACAGCAATTCAGGTTCAGCTGAGGATGCTGTTAAAACTGCTAATGACTACAAGTTCGATAAATCTCATACCTTCTCTGTCAATGCCTTCACTGACTTCGAAAAGTAAGTTTTCTAAGATCAGGAATGCTCGAAGGCTGGATTTAATTGTGATTTTTATAGGTATGAGAATATTCCTGAAGAATGGCACACTCCTGAGCCTCAGCCTTATAAAGATCCTGGAAATCTGTGGTACTATCTTCAAGAACCAAAAGCCTACGATCAATATTGTATTGTTACCATCGGAGTACAGAAGAACGCACCCGGGAATGATGTCCAAGTCATTCTTAACTCCCCGGAGCCTAAAGTACTCCTGAATCGTGCTGGTGGCACGGATACGATCGCCAAGTGGTCGCCTCTAGGAACTTATCTTGCCACCTTCCATTCACGCGGAATTGCAGTGTGGGGTGGAGAAAATTTTGAAAAAATCAACCGGTTTGCTCATCCCAATGCAGAATTCATTGACTTTAGTCCTTGTGAAAGGTAAGGGGACAAGTTCACGGTAGTTAGTCATTTCAAAAAAAGTGAAGCATTTATTCTATTTGTCTTATTATTTATTAAGGTACCTGGTAACATTTGCACCGAAGGTAGAACGACACTACGAAAATTCTGAAGTGTTAATTGTATGGGAAATCCGAACGGGTGCGAAGAAGCGAGCGTTTTCTGAGCTTCATAAGACACCATGGCCAATCCTCAAGTGGTCCCACGACGATAAGTATTTTGCACGAATGGGAACTGAAACACTCTCCATCTACGAAACACCGGTAGGGAAAAACCTAAATCGTTTTTTATCAACCTAAGCAGCCTTAGTCCTTTCAATTTAATCAAAGTACATCATTTGCAGACCTTCCGCCTTCTGGAAAACAAAAGTTTAAAAATCACTGATTTGCGAGACTTCAGCTGGTCCCCTTCCGATAACATCATCGCTTATTGGGTTTCTGAAAACAAGGATGTCCCTGCTCGTGTTGTGCTACTTGAAATACCCAGGTAAGATCCTACCAATGGCTGTTTGCACTTCATTAAGCTGGATAATTATTTTCTATTGGTCGTAGTCGAGTGGAAATCCGAGCGAAGAATTTGTTCAACGTGGCAGACTGTCGAATGCATTGGCAAAAATCCGGTGACTATCTCTGTGTCAAAGTAGATCGGTACTCTAAAGTGAAGAAAGAAAAGTTCGAGACGAAGTACAGCGTAAGCTCATTCTCAGTTCAATTAATTATTGATGCTGCTCCAGTTATTTGATGACAAACTCTATTGGTTGATTTTCTCTGATTTATACCATTGGCTTAATCTTTTCTGATAAAAACCAGTAATCTCTTCCCGGTCTCAACGGAATCTGCTTTTGGGACCTGAAATAAGTTTATTGTTTTCAGGGAATGTACTATAACTTTGAAATCTTTCACATGAAAGAGAAAAACGTCCCTGTTGACAGTGTCTGTGAATTCAAAGAACCAATCAGTGCCTTCGCCTGGGAACCAGTCGGGAACAAGTTTGCCATCATCCATGGAGAACAAAATAACATTTCTGTCAGTTTTTACGGCGTGCGAAAGGGAGATGCCCCTGTTCTTCTTAGTAAGTGTTTAAAAATACGCTTTACGTGAAAATGTTTCCTCTCATTGAATCGTCCTGTTATTACAGAAAAGTTCGAGAAGAAGAAGGTTAACACCTTGTTCTGGGCTCCTCAGGGACAGTTCTTAGTTATGGCGCTCCTAAAGACTGCCGAAGGACCACTCGAGTTCATTGACACTTCCGACTTCTCGACAATGAACACGCAAGTCCCAGAATTGGTCACAGACGTCGCGTGGGACCCCACGGGTAGATATGTCGTTGGAGCTGTTTCTGCATGGACTGGGAAAGTCGTAAGTTCTCGATTTCTAAATCCACCTTTATTCCATTCTCCAAAGAATCATTCTCATAAATAATTTCTGAGAATGCAAAGCTGATCTTTCAGTCGCAAGATTGAGGGATTTGGAGAAAAAACAAAAGGAATAGTTCCACCTCGTTTTACCCTCTATGTAAAAGCGAGTCTAAGACTATGCAACAAATCAACAGAAAATGAAACGCTATAAAATCTGAATTTGACCAAAAGCTCTCATGCGTTTTCTTTTGTTCCAGTCTGACACAGGGTTCACTGTCTACAGCTTTCAAGGGCGTGAGCTACGACGAGAGAAAATCATACGATTTGGTAATTTGTTTTGGCGTCCTCGACCTCCTTGTCTTCTCTCCCATGCTCAATTGAAGGAACTGAAAAAGAACCTCAAGAAGTACAGCCCACAGTTTGACGAGGATGATAGAAAATTACACTCAAAACTCACGGAGGTTCGTTATTCAACCCCATACCCTAAAGTTTTGATTTCAAAAAGTAATTCTAATGAATTTTAAATTTTGTAGGAAGAAATGCAGAGAAGGAAAGATACAATTGCCGCCTGGCAGGAGTACAGAGCTGGAAAGCAGAAAGAATTCCTGGCAGAGAAGAAGAAGCGCCTCATTCTTCGAAATCGTAAGTTCATTTTAATATTCTTAACTCATGGAATAAGGCTTAACATTTGTAAACTAAAATCACTTTTTAGACGTGGATACGGATGAATTGGATGCAGACAAGGCCTCAATGAATGAAGAGATATTTGAAGTTCTCATTAAGGAAGATGTTGTTGAGGAGTAGTTCATTCTGAGCTCATCGTTTTTCTTTTTACTTTAATTTACTCAATTTAGGGAAGAGGACAAAGAGTCAGAGCCGACCTGTTCACGCCAAACTTAATAATTTCCAGGAAGTAAAGAAAAGCTCGGCTGTTTTTGAAGTGAATGTTGAAGGGCTGTTGCTGGACAGGTGAGATGTGGGAGGGAGGAGTTAGGGAGGAGGCGGAGGGAATGTCTTTAGTAACTCCTGTAGCTATGATAGTTAGCCATTGGAAATTAGGATTAATCCTTTCTATTCTATTTACTTCTTACTTCTACCACATAACAATCCTGATTTATAAGATGATAAGAAAAAGTGGGCTTAATTTATCATTATTATTTGTCAATAATAATAATTACACTGCTAAAATGTTTAAAATACAGGAATACGAAAACTCGGCTCGGTGCACATCTCCAAACCGAGTCTTCATCACGAGGGGTACGCAACGCAGAAGAGTTGGAAAACTCCCCAGTCCAATCCACGGTTTTTTTTTATATACTTCTCTGTGGAATGGATGGGTTGGTTCATCGCTATACTCACTCGTCTTCGGAAGACGAACAATAGGGATTTTTCTTCTGCAGAAAAATGTTACTATATCTAAGGTAGTGTTCGTTTTTGAGCTCTTTTACCTTACTATACTCGACCCAGGAGGAAAGGTTAGGAAAAGGATTTTAGGTAGTCGCTGAAAGTCTATTAATTGGAAGTTCACGTGGAAAACATTGATTGTGTACAGTGAGTCCAGTTGTCCAGTCCTGATTTAGGCTCCACGTCCTCCGCCTTCCCTCTGTATTTCTTTATTTTGTGTCCTGGGTGGGCAGGATTCTGAGGATTTACTACTACTACTGGGGTTACTGCCATTGGTTGGAGCTCGGAGAGGAGTATGGAATGTCCACATCTGAGTCAACATGTAGTCCGAGTACCCAGTGTCTCTGACCCTTTTAATTGTACAGGTCAGTCATGATTCCTTTATTTCTGGGGGACGGAGGGGGTGTCGAACTGAAGCCACTGAAGCATTTTTTTTTTACTCTTTCCGCTTGTTATATAGCAGGAGCTTCGGCTTTTTTATTTTCAGGATATGAACTTTCGCTTTATGTTGGTTTTTATGCTTATTATTACAATAGGATTTTATTTTAGGGCTGAAAATCGAGAGCACGCAGTAGTTAAGTTCTTCTGTTGAGTTAGGTTAGGGAGCTCCTGTAAATAGGTTTATTGACCTCGTTTTGAGATTGGATTAGGGAAGAGGCGTCGTGGGGATGTTAAAAGCTTAAACTCTAATTATTCCTAGGTTTCTAATGTGTGGTCATTGGGATCTTTTCTATTTTTCTAGTATGTGGTTCCGGTGAGAGCCCTTGGCTCTGTCTCACCTGTAGCAGCATCCATTGTGGTCGCTACATCTTAGGCCATGCAAAAACACATTTTGAGGAGAAGTCCCATCCCCTAGCTATTGACTGCTATTCCTTGGGAACCTTTTGCTACAAGTGTGATGAATTCATTTCCAATCAGCATCGGATCCCGCCAACAGTGTTCGATAGGCTCAATGCTATTCATAACCAGAGATCAAGGAGCAAATTAATTAGAGGAGATGATGATGAGAGCTCAAACTCGTCATCAACCTCGACCACGGATGAGTCAATCATCCTAACCCCTTCAAGTGGTTCCACTGATACACCAAAGGTCTCCAGGCGACGGTCCCGGAGGAAACGGACACATCGGATCGGTCGACCCAAACCACGAATTTGTAAAGTGAAAGTAGAGGCTGAACCGACTCTTCCTCCTCCACCCACTGGAGCGCTGAGTACGAGAGCTGGAAGGAAGCGATCCTCTGGTGACTACGACTCAGGGACAGGGAGTGAGAATTCTAATAGTGATCTCAGTAGTCAGAGTAGTTCGACTGATACGCTGGAAGCAAAGAAAAGAAGACTGGATGATCCACTTGGACTCAATGGAAGCCGAAGGGCCAAGGAAAATGTGGGAGTGAACGGAAATAAAGGGACTGGGAAGCACGGAGTTGTTGGGCTTCGAAACCTAGGGAACACATGCTTTATGAACGCTGTTCTTCAGTCACTCAGGTAAGCGTTCGCAGAAGAAAAGATTAGATTTTTTTTATTGTTTATTGATTTCAATCATTTTCTGCGTCGAGAGTGCAGATTATAGCTGCAAGAGAATCATCTTAAAAACATCCTGGAAATGTTACGTAGTTTGTTATCTGTTTACTATTTTTGCATTGATAGCATCTCTCCGTTCATTTAAATTCAAATATGGAGTAGCAAGGGAGAAACCCTGAATACATGATTCCCTGCCAATTGCTACTGGTGAACTGAGAGGCTCAAAGACCTTAGAATATGGTTATATGAAACCATGGACCTAAACCATATACTGTAACCCGTTTCTCATGTATTCTTGTCTACGCCCCTAACGATGAGATCTCATAGCAAAGCATAGCATTGCACGAGTATAACAGCCAAGTTCTGCTCTGCCCAGAAAAAAAAAATTGAAGGTGAAGGAAGGATATATGAGATCTTGCAAACCCGCAGGCGTCACAAGACGTGGTCGATTCCTTTTAAACTGTTAAACAAAAAAAAAACATGAACTTCACAAATGTATTTAGTAGCTGATGTCTGGAAATTATATTTTCAAATATGAATTTTGAATTTACAGCAAAATCCGTGGCTTTTCTTGTTACATTGCCCATATACCACCTCCGGCCGAGCTGCTAAATTCAATTGACTCCTCACCACAACCCACTCGTCGGATCTATTCAACACGCTCATACAAGAATCGACTTCTGGCTGCCTCTTCTCAAAATGCACTGAACACAGGGGGCGGGGGTGGAACGGCGACATTTGAAATTGTAGCCAGTCCAAATGCCGAAGCCATGGAAATCCAAATCATGAGAACAGAGGAACTGCTTACGAACGAACTCCGAAAAATTCTCATCCTTCTCAACACCAAAGGCTCCTCGGCAGTCTCACCTGATTCCTTATTCTCAATCATATGGGAGGTGATGCCGAGGTTTCGAGGTTATCAACAGCAAGACGCGCATGAGTTTCTCAGGTAAAATCATATTCCTCAGTGTCAATCAAAAATTCCATGGGTTTGTAGAGTTATAATTAAGAATTTTTTTGTAAATATAGATACATGTTGGATCAACTCCATACAGAACTCATTCGTCTCATCCCGAGTTTTTCATGGAACGGCCTTAGTTCACGGAATGGGAACGGTGAAGTTTACCTCAAACCCCTTGGAGCCAAAAGTCTGAAGAGTGGACATCTCCCGGAAACATTTATGTCTGTTTTTGGGTACAATTCAATTGTCACATCAATGTTTGGAGGCATCCTTGAGAATGAAGTAAGGAAATGGTAGAATCTCAATTGAGGAAGGGGAATCTAATTTCTTTTTGATTTCTAGGTCCGATGTTCTCGATGTGGGACAGAGTCAAGGAAGAGTGATCCGTTCCTTGATTTATCCCTGGATATTCCGATGGGGAGTGGGGGAGAGGCTAGACTCGAGGACTGTTTATCAAATTTCACAGATGTGGAAGAGCTCTCGGATAACGATAAATATTTTTGTTCTAACTGTAAAACTCACCAGAAATCCACAAAACGCTTCTCAATTCAACGCTTGCCAAATGTAAGAATTTTTGATTCAGTTGTGCTAATACATAATACAACACACAGGAGTGGTTATAAAATCACTTGTTCTGTCCGGTGGCTTCCAAAAAACAATATTTACGGCACAGTGCCTCCTTCAAATCTCGAACGACGGGATTGAAAATTTTGGACAAAAAATAATCCGGAAATGAGTAAATTCCGCTTCAAGTGGTCCACGCATAGACTAGACTGTCTCGAGTTGTATACCTTATCTCCTTTTTCTTTTGTCTACCAGGTATTATGTCTCCATCTGAAACGGTTCCGATGGTCAAATTATCTGAGGTGAGTTAGAATTTGATTTGAGAGGGATAGGGAAAATAAGCCTGTTAACTGGAATGAAAAAAAAAATGTCGTTTTTCTATAGAACCAAGTTAGACCATTTCGTTCAGTTTCCCATGAGTTCATTAGATATGTCAGACTATCTATTGGATAAATGTCAAACTAGAGGGTCTGCGGGCTCACACATTTACGACTTGGCAGCAGTCATCGTTCATCATGGCACAGGGTAAGAGTGACGGGTCCGGCATAATTTAAACAAGCTAGATTCGTCATCAGTAATAAAGTTTTTTTTTGACAGCGTTGGATCTGGTCACTACACAGCGTTCGCTAAGAAGGACAGCCAGTGGTAAGGAAATCGAACGTTGCCAAAAGTAATAAATGCTGTAACCAAGTTTTGATTCTTCAGGTACCACTTCAACGACTCTGCTGTGAAACCGTCTGATGAGTCCGCAGTCGCCAAATGTAAAGCATACATCCTCTTCTACACGCGAGCTGAATTCAGGGTCTAATTCGTCCACAGCAAGAGCATTCAACGAGTGGTACATAATAATACTAAAACGGTAACGCCGAGTCATTCGAGACTGAATGTATCGAGCGACCAATCCCAATTATGCTTGAATTGACGCGCCTCTTTCCACGGGGAAAATGGTTGGAAGAACCTTATTGTGATTTAGGGAAGGTTTAAAGTATTCGGTTCAGAAACTATAATGTATAGGTAAATAGATTGTAAATTAGGCAGTAGGGCTTATAAGTATATTTCTCTTTGTCTTAAAACCCACGCCCCCCCCCCCCCCCCCCCCCCCCCCCCCCCCCCCCCCCCCCCCCCC
>JABASM010000138.1:21433-33001 GCA_019776545.1 Brachystomella parvula
CCACATTTCATTCAGGTTAGTGGTCCTGTATAGCTAAATCCGGTGGGGCGAGAAGAAAAAAGAGAGGGATGATTAAGGGCTCCACATTTTTATGTCTAATTAAAAATGTAACCTGGAATGAATTAAAAAAAATTACGGGAATATTTGGAGCAACTTAATTCAAATTGTTATTTGGTGTTTTAGCCTCTTTATAAGCTTTCCAGTAGCAATATTTCCTGAGATCACAAAAGTCTTAATTCCTGTAATTAATTGTGTGACCTCCTAGTAGATCTTGTACTGCTCCTTGTTTTGACTTTACTTTCTGACTGGCGTGATTTTACTACTTTGAAATTAGGACTTCGAGTTGATCCATTAGTTATGGACTTTTCGGTCTGAATATGCTTCTTGATTGGCTCATCAGAGATGGGAGTAAGGTTTGGATGGACTCGTTTTCTCCCATTACGAGCAGTAGGAGAAGGTACGCTTGACTTAGAATGGGAAGATTGTTGAGGATCCGATAGATCACTCGTCTCATCAGTGCCTTTCACAATTTGGAGTTGGAATTCATCTTCGCTTTTCGTTGACTCAGCATTTGTAGCAGTAAAAGTGACCAGCGTTGACTCGGAGACTGTCTCTTCTTCTAGTGTGGACTTTGAGGTTTCATTTTCTAATCTTCCGTGAACTGTGTCTTTCAGTACTGGAGGATTTGCTTCAATGACTTTAATTTTTGTTACTGTGTTCCCTTTCGAAAAAATAAAGAGGAAAATTAGGTCATAATTAGAGAGATGCAGCTCCAATGAAATATTACTCAAGTTTTGGCTTTAAGAAAATCTTAAAGGAAAAATAAAATTGCTTCAAGAAAATTCGTGCAGCCTGAAGAGAATTTAATTGTACTCAAGGTAGTTGCTCTTTTCTTTGCACGCGAAAACACGTGAGTGAAAAGTAGCTCTCTGATTGGCTGGGCTTGAATGAAAAATAATGTCTTCAAGAATCGGTTTTGAAGGAGATTTCACAAGAGAATTTCCTTCGAGACCCAACTTGGGGAGCCAACTTGCATCCGTGAAGCCAAAACTTGAGTACATTTCATTCTAGCTGCATCTCTCTAATGAATCCCATGAAGGTTATGATCAATTTAACATAGTTTGGGGCTCACCTTTGTGATATCTGTTGATGTGATTAGTGATTCCAACTTTTAGTCTTGTTTCTTTCCCACAGATTCCACACTTAAAAGTTCCTCTGCTTGTTTGCTCGAATTTGGGATCACCTTGACTTGAATTGGTGACCTGGTCATGCTCCTCAACTGCTTCACTGGTCTTCCCTCCTTCCTTTTTTTCCTCGATGGGATCACGTTTAGTAGCATCAGGTGAAGGCTCTGATGATATAGTGTATAACTGTGGGAGGATATTGGATAGACTCATTGTCATGAAGTTATTGTCTCCAGCAAATCCCTCATTAGAGGGTTCCTCTGGTAAATCATATCGAAATGGCTTGGGCCTTTCCCCTTGAGACATTGAATTCTGTAAAGCACGTGTTCCATCTCCGCTACTACCTCGTCCGTTACACTCAGCCAAGAAGACTTTTTTCTGCTCCTTAGGACGAGGTGCCGTCAAGGGTTTTCTGAGCAGCTGTCGCGTAGGGACAAGTACAGTGTTCCCCTGATCATCCACAGGAAGTAGCATATAAGTCTGTGATTCTCCGTCTAACTCACTGGGTAACTCAATCGGCTGGTTTGGAATCACGGGGATTGAGTCCGTTTGTATTATTTGTGTGTCATCTGAGGTTATGGCAATTGGTTCTGAGGATGAGAAATCTTGAAGATAGAGTACAAGACTACCGTCAGCCTGTGTCTCGATCCTAACTTGATTCTCATCATTTTGAAAACTTGTAACAGGAGGCGGAGGGACAATTTCTTCTTCCTCCTGGCCAGGCTCTGTCAAATAAATCGGTTCTTCACTTTCCTCACCATATTCTTCAACAAATTCGTTCTCGGCCAGTCGAACTTCAAATGCTGGAGGCTGATTGTAGAGATAGGAAGGAGAACTTCCATTGGATATGATTGGCGTTACGATAGGCGTGGATATAGACTGTGAGACAGAGGTAGAATCATAAGTAGGTGGAAGTTCAGCTGGAACCGGCTGAGAAACGACAGTGGGCTCCAGAGTTAAGGAGAGCTCAGGAGCACCTTGAAATGGAATTGTATCCGTTGTGAGAATAATGGAGTCTGAACTAATTACTTCAACAGGATAGGAGTATGGGCAGTTGAGCATTTCAATGGGAAAGGTTGTAGCCTCTGATCCTGGCTCCATTGAATCTACGAATGCGTCCGCTGACGAAGAAGGGTGAACACCAATCAACCGATATTTGCTACTTCCACGGGAAATTATGTTAGGGCGCTTGAGTTCAAGTCCATTTATGAAGTAAATTGCTTCTTCTGGGAGAGCAACCGGCTGAGGTGCTGCTTCGAGGGAGAGACGTTGCGCCATGGGGCGGAACCGCTGCATCTTCTCAATGAAGCACACGTATACGTAGTGTTGTGGTTGTTTGTATAGACAGAATACTGTCCTCCCTGAAAAATATAAAACAATTACACAAGGAAAGTAGCAATGTTCAAAAGTGCTAATACAATACACCTAGCCACTCACCAGATGAACCTTCACAGGCTACTGACCTCCAAGGATAATCGAGTGTTAGTCAGGGGACTTCCAACGAAAATACTGACTGGAATGAACTTGGAAACAGTTGATAACTTTGGTTCCCGTGCCCGTTCCACACACCACCCCTTTCCCTTTGCTTTTTGGACTGTTGATATGATGGTGGATGATGATGCGGAGCACAGGGACGAGCAAAACCATGAAAGTATATAAATAAATCCGCTGCATATTATGAAAACACCGACGAAGGAAGGGGCTATACCGTTATCCTTTGTTTTCATTTTTAAAGCATGTATGATTTGCTATTACTATCTCGAAACTTTTTTAAGTTAAAAAGTTGAA
This sequence comes from Brachystomella parvula, assembly GCA_019776545.1. Lineage (NCBI taxonomy): Eukaryota > Metazoa > Arthropoda > Collembola > Poduromorpha > Brachystomellidae > Brachystomella > Brachystomella parvula. Next base: position 24,406 of record JABASM010000138.1, read on the forward strand.
AAAAAAACGTGAAAACGTGGTCGTGAAAACATGTCAGAAATTCAAAAGTTGAAAGATTTAAAAAAGTTGAAAATAAGTTGAAATGTTGAAGAAAAAAAGTTCCAAGGTTAAAAGGAAGCTGGAAAGAAAGTTTAGAAAAAGGTTCATAACTTGAAAGTAAGTTGTGAAAAAATGTTAAGTTAACACGTTTGAAAGTTGAAAGGTTGAAAAAACTTGAAACGAAAGTTCATCAGCTGAAAGAAAGCTGAAAATTTAAAACAAAAATATTGAGAATAAATACACCTGAAAACTAGCGTTTCACATGAAAATTAATTAATTAGTAATTTCGTTTCGATTTCTGCAACCCCGGAGCAGACGCCTGATCGACCACGGATCTTTAGTAATTTCTTCATATAATTAGTAGGTCTGCCATTTGCATAGTTTAAAACCTCCGATACACCGTAGGAGAGCCAGAATCTGCCAGAATCCCCTTACCCAGATTTTTTTGTTGCTCCAAATTTTTTTGGAGGGAACGAAAGGTTCCACATAGTTTTTGCTAAGCGCTCCGGAAAACTATAGCATTAAATTGAGAAAATCTAACTGGAAGGTGCATCTTAGGTTTCAAGGGATGCATTTGGAAGAATCTCGACGATCTTTTTGTAGACAGAAAGTGGAGAGCCACCTTTCCGACCTCCTTCGTCGGTGAATTAGACGAGGAGAGGAGAGGGGCGCGCAGGAACGAGGAATAATCCATTTGGCACGCGTTCTCCTTCTTCATCGCCCCAAAAAATCCTTAAAATTCCTCTGTACATTTCCCGAAGTGCAAGGGTCTAGAGCTTTGGGGTGAAGTTCTACTGCTTTTCATTGGCCAAAAACCCTAACGATACTACCTCGCGCCCCAACTTGGAATTCCACAAAAAAAAGACATAAAAGCCAACATACAATAAAGGAAGCCATCACCAATAGCATAGTACTATTGTTGTCAATTATAACACTGTTCTCCAGTCCCTGTTAGTACCAGTTCCACCGTTACTGCTGAGTAAAGCGATAGAGGAGAGCTACTGGCGGATCAACTGAAGTCATCCGGTAAGTTTACCATGGGACTCCTCTTTGTCAACTGGGAACGGGACCAGCGGACCCTTCTGTCACTACATACGGCATAGCCCCTTCTTCTTCGTTACTTACCTGTATTTCTAGACTGTTTTAATTTCTAAGAACTCGTCGTGCCATAATGAATCCGTACGGTATGCTCCACTCATCACACAACAGCCTCAGTCTCCATGACCATAACCATCTGAGTCGAATGCTCCAGATCCCTGTTGTCAGTCAGCAACTCTCCGCACCTACGATTACAAATAGTGCCATGAGGGCCTTAGGATCTCTATCTCAACAACCACCACCAAACTCTATGAGTAGTGTATCTCAGTTGTCAATGGGTGGTGGGCCTATACAGGATCCACACGATAACAGACTACCTGTCAATCCCCTGGATCATCATCTCAATAGGAACAGTAATCCACCGCCACCTCAACAACAAGGGAATAGTAGTACTTCTAACAATCCCTCTGACAGTATATCCTCCAACATTCCACGGCAGCAAAATCCAGTACAGCCTGGAAGTTCGTCTTCAACCACTCTGGAGCTACATCCGGATATTGTTCTGGATAATTTCTTTGAGGAGCATGAGGACAGGCCTCACGTCTGCCAAGTATGTAACGCTTGCTATAAGACACGGACTCATCTTAAGAGACACATGTGCGTCCATTTGAAGGCTCGTCCTTATACTTGTAACTTCCAGGACTGCGGCAAAGGGTTCAATAGGAAAGGTACAGGTACACGTCCATCCAATTCTTATTCTTAAAGTAAAAGAGTTGTTGTTTGGAATTTGTTTTATATTTTTTGTTTGGTTTTAGAGCATCTCAACAAACATCAAGATGCTGTTCATAGATTGACGAAATTCAAATGTAATATTTGTTCCAAAGAGATTAGTAGGAAGGACCATCTCAATAGGTAATGTGAATTTCATCTGAGTTTAATAATAAGCTATTTGCCGCCGCACCGGTTTAATACCGTTTGATTCAAATTTTAGGCATATAAAAAACATGCATACTTTTCCACTTCCTCCTGGTGGGACCAGAAGGGGTCAAGGCGGTACGGAACTTGGCATTTTATTACTAGATTGTAAGCTTTCATAAATTCATTCTTTGTTTGACCTTCAGGCGGCTCATCCCCCAAGAAGAGGAAAGGGAAACAACAGCAGCAGCAGGATAGTTCCGTAGAGCCAAAAATAGAGACGAACCGGTTCCAGATGAATAGTAGTTCCAATGCTCTGGGTACTCCACCTCATCAACACTACCACCACCCGGATTTTCCAAATGGAAAAGGCGGTCAGCCTGGCGGTCCTGGACTCCTTGAGCTCTTCACATGTTCGGAATGCTCTGCCTCCTTTGTTCTCGAAAATGATCTCGCTATTCACGCCAAGACTCACAAGCCTCAGCCGTACAAATGTGCAGAGTGTCCAAGAGCGTAAGGAAATCTTGTACTCTTGGCCATCCTCTCTTGAGAATGATGGGTTAATTTGTTATAGATATACGAGGAGGGAGAAGCTGACCGGTAACGATTCATAACCAATCAGAAGCTTCCTTAAACGTCGCTTCATTCTTCTTTTTCCCAATCAAAATTCATCCTTTCTCTCTTCTCTATCAATTCCAGAGCATGTTCGGTGCTTTCATCAAGGACTAAAATTTTCTTGTGAATATTGTGGAAAAGGTATGAAAGATCACTCTCACTTCTCTGTAACGGACTGAGTTATTTTGATTGCTTCTTAGATTTATCCCGTAAGGATCATGTATTACGTCATGTTAGGAGGTATGTTACATATAGCCTTAGTAAAACAAGTATAAAATAATCGTACAAAACCGCTTATATTTGCATAGTGTTCACCCTGAGGTTCTTGCGAGCCAGTTCGTGGAAGTAAGAAAATATATCGAAAATACTAGTAATAAATTCTTTTCTATTTCGTTTAATTATTTGCTACCCTAATCCAGTTGGCTGATAATAATGGAGATCCATCAAGTACTATCAACTCAAAGCCCAATACAAGCAGCAGCGGACCCACGCCAACCCAAAGTTCGTCCACGCCCAGTGGGAGTAACAATAATATTCCTTCAATGGGAGAAATGGGAGCTCTTCTCAAATCTGTCTGCCACATTTGCCTCAAGGTCAGAGAAATTTTATTTTAGCGGCAGTGTTTTAAACTCCTGTTTTGCATTGAATTTAGGTATTTGGAACCTCCTATCACCTGGCAAGGCACGTTCAGAGCGTCCATAGCCAAAATGTGAGGCCATACTCTTGTTCATTCTGCTCCAAGCAATTCAAGGTAAACAAAAAATTACCATTCCGTCTGAGACAATCAATCTTAAAAAAAGCTTCCGAATTTTGCAGAGAAAAGACCACTTGGCAAACCATATGAAGTCTCACTGCCCAAGTCACCTCGAGGGATCCCCTGCCACAGGACAGCTAAACCCCATAAATTCTACACTCGACATCAACAACCTCCTTTCGAATAACAGTGGGGGAGACGCCGCTCTTCGACAACATGCCCTGAACTCTCTTCAAATTGAAATGCTCTCGCCAGAAGATGAGAACAAGAGCAATGAAAGTAGTAAAGCGAAAGAAGGAATACGGAGGTCCTCGAGGGACTCACCGGATCCTCCTTCGAATTTTAAATTCCCAAAATGTGACAAGGAAGAGGGAGGACAACAACGTCGAAGTTGTGATGTACTCAACATTCCCTCAACCCAAGCCATACTAGGAATGGGTCTCAACTCCAGCAGCCTCCACCACTCCCACCACCACCCGCAGCAGCACCAGCAACAACAGAAACGAACCAAGGACTCCCATCCATCCCACCACCAGCAGCAGAACAACACAGGGTTGAAGCAGCACCATCATTCCGAGGGGAGTCATTTGATAGGCTCAGAACTGAACGACTCACGGAGGACCCCGCCCAATACTTTCTGTGCCCACTGTCAAATTAAGTTCAACTCCGAGGAAGAGTTTCACCACCACGCCCAAAAGCACAGGGAATCAGAGAATAGTGAGAAAGAGGCTTTTCATGGGAACCTCTGGGGAAGGGGTGATCACATTCAAAGTAACCAGCAGCAGCAGCACAACAATAGAACTTAGTCTAACCCCTTTAAATTCTTTTTAATTCATTCGATCTTGTCTTGGAACTTCCTCCGTTTTACTCGTCAGCTAATTTAAATTCAGATTTAGAATTTTTGTAATTATTTAATTTAACTCTTTTTCTTCCGTAGGAATTAAAAGCACGAATTTACAAGTTCGATATTATAGGTAGATAAAAGTTTCTCAATTTTCGAAAGTAAATTCGAAATTAAATCCTTTTAATTGGGGTGATCGCGGATTCTGAGCTTGATTAACTCTCTGAAAACAGCTAGGCTGTTAATGAGAAATCAAAAATTGAAGAGCAGGGCTGAATGGGGAGTAGGGCGGAAAAATCCACGGAACAAATGAGAAATAAATAATAGTATTAAATTGCGTGGACAGATTGCGATTGATGGAGCTTAACCAGAACAAGTTCCTTAATTGGGTCTAGATTTTTTGGGAGATTAAAAAAAGTACTTAAACGCCGATGGAACAGTTTAAATCCGCCAAGCTTTCAGCAGTGGCTGCTAGAAGTTCAAAATGGCGCTCCATCACTCATTCGCTGCGAAACGGGTACTCGTAACAGGAGGTGGTAGAGGTAAGTGATACTTTCCCCAGCCGTGGATCTGATCTAAAGTTGAAAATTTCAGGTCTGGGGTACGATATGGTGAAAAGATTTTACGAGGACGGGGCTACGGTTTTCGTGATCGACCGTGATGAAGGACTCCTTGAAAATATAAAGCAGGAAATGCCTGGGCTGACTACTCTCCTTGTTGATCTCGCTGACTGGGATACGACGATGAGTACAGTTTTGGAGCTGGCCCCCCTCGACCACTTGGTTAACAACGCTGGGGTGCTGCGAAGCTCGTTCCTACTTCACGTCAAGCCTCAAGATTTTGATTTGTAAAAAATTAATTAGCAAATTAAGAAAGTTAGTATAAAAATGTCTGAGTTGCAGAATGTTCAGCATAAACGTCAGAGCAGTTATCTGCTGCTCACAAGCTTTTGTCAAGGGAATCGACGAGAAGGGATCAGGTGGAACTATTGTCAACATTAGCTCAATGGTAAATTACTCATGGAAAGTGTGGAGATCCTATTTTGGACAGAAATAAAATTATAAATTTTAGTCTGATAGAGTTGGATTCTGGGGTGGTGGGATCTATGGAGTCACGAAATCTGCAATAACTCGTCTAACCATGGCCATGGCTCTTGAATTTGCTACATACAACATCAGAGTAAATTGCGTCTGCCCAAGCTTCGTGGCGACTGACATGGTTACGTCCATTCCACAGGAATTCCTAATCCTGGCAGGTCCACTCGCAGAGCGGACACCAATGAAGGAGCAAATGCAGCCAAAGAATGTCACTGACGCTGTGCTCTTTCTTTCGTCATCGCTCAGTAGTATGGTCACTGGTACTAGCCTAGTGATCGATGGAGGGCTCAGGACTGGATAGAAAAAAACTAGTCAGAAACGCAGTCAAGAAATAAAATGAGCGTAGAAAATGTAGATCTTCTGGATATAAGTTAGTTCATTGCTATTCTCTGTGCTGAGCCCCAGACCATTCAATTACCATTCAATTACCCAAGAATTCCATTTAAATAAACATGACTGTACAAATTACTGACAATCCTGAGCCACTGGATGCCTCTGGGCTGGTGAAGTTCGAAGCTCATTAACTGATTTGGGTAACTAACGACGGCCGCGGCGCTTCATTGCCTGGGCACAGGAAGGACAATACCACTTTCCTTTAGGAGGTGCCGTGATCCCGACGCAAGGATAATGAAACCACTCAATTGTACACTAGCAGATTAAAATTCGGAGTTTTAGTTTTTCAGTTTTGGCTCTGTAAGGGTATGGGTTACTTACAGTTTCATTGTCACAGGCCACCATGTCACCATATGAGACCTGATTACAAATACAATAGCGTGGTTCATTGGGATCCACAGAAAGCCAGTCAAATTCGCTAGGCTGGTTCAAAGGAGGTTGTTCCAACAATTCTTCTGAATTTTGTGGCATCAGGAGTTCCTGATTCTGAGTAGTGTGCTGGGATTTCCTATGAATTTATTACGAAAACAAAAATCAGCAATCAAAAATAAAATTCTCAACCAAGACAGGTTTACCTTTTGTTTCGTTTTTGCTCAACTGCTGATGAGGTTCCTGCTGTAGCAGCTAGAGCCTGCTGAGCAGCAAGCTTGGAGCTCAGTATTTGCAAGTAACTCACGGCCCACGCTGAACTCCTGGGTGTGGAGTCCAAGGTTGACAGCGTCGTATGAAGCTTTGAGACTTGCAGTGCGTCTACCCTGTTGCATCTGTAAACAAAATTTTTGAGGTTTTTGTTGACAGTGTCAAACGCTTAAGAGACTCCTTACCTGCTGAGTAGCAGCAATTGCTTGTGCACTAGCAATTGCAATAGCATTCCCTCCAGCTCCCATGTGGTTCAAATTATAAGCGCTACTTGGATTGGGCATTCCACTTGCAAATTTTTCCAAGGATCCCTTCCGTTCACCCTTTTTCTCAGTCCTAATTGTGACACCACCTGAAGTGACTGCAAAGCGATTCTCCTTCTGGCTACTAGATGTATTTATATCACGCTCCCGTTCTCGCGTAGGCTGATCCAAATCAAGTGATCCTATCCCAATGAGGCATAAAGATGGTGCAGTTCATTTAATGAACTCCACTTACTTTAAGAAACTTAAAAAAACTTACGCTTCTCCAGAACTTCTGTAATACCAGCATTGTCAGCTTCAAGCTCCATTTTGAACTTATGGAGCTCCTGGTCAAGACGACGAAGGTAACGATCTACGAGATCATACATCTGTGAGGCCTGAAGAACTTTCTCGTCAGCATCCTCGAGAGCCTTGTAGTATTGCGCACGGTAAGCTTCGTACTCTGTGTCTCTCTCAGCCACACGAAGTTTCTTACAATTCTGAAAGAATACTTTGATCTGATCATCCAGTTTATCTGTCGCATCTGAAAAAAAATGAAACAAATATCGCTTAGCAAAAGTAAACTAGTAGCATTCACTATAGTACTAACATAAAATTGGAAGGGATTTGACTTACTTTGAACTTGAAGATCCAATTCACGAATTTCAGTGAAACGGTCCTTCAGTTCCTGTGGCAGGTGCTCGATCACTGAAAGCAAACAAATTAGTAGTGCATGATTGATAATTAGCAACCACGGATAGCGTCATCTACACTAGCGTCCTCTATGATGAGTAACTTTGCAGCGTGAAATTCGCGCCCTTTACTGGTGCGCAGTATATATTTAAACGCGATAATTACTGATTTATGGGCGCTTAAAGGGCTACTTACTCTCAATGTAGTCTTCCAAGTAGAGCATTCTGACCGTGTGACCCGTAGACTTGACCTTTGAAACTAGAATGAGAAGAAATGACCCCTCCCTTTTATTCTTCTTTTTCTGCGGAGTGACTCACCCTTCTCACTTCAAAAGAATCCGCCGGAACCAAAAACTCATCTCAGCCACGCTCCACGCACGCAGCTCAATTTCGAAGAACAATAAAGCTAGGGAGAAAATTTGGAATTTTCAACTAAAGGATGTCCCAGACTTCGTCAGTGAAAGGGTCAAGAGTCGAGGTCATTTCATTTGTAATTAGCCTAAAAAACTGGCCTTTTTCTCTGGGTGATGAAAATGTGACCAACTACTGTTGAACTTTGATTAAAGAAAACAGCTTTTCGGGAGATTGCACACTTTTTTCAAAATGCGTTTTGGGCTTTCGGCATTATCCGAATTACGAAAAGCTTCAGAAGTCAAACCGAAGGCTTTGCCGGCATCTAAAAAGATAAAGCATCTAAACTGTTCGTGCGTGAAACAATTCCAGCCATATACACTTTGCCTCAAGCTGACGTTTTTTCGAAGAAAATCCTCTTCAGAAAAATCGATGAACATGAAAATGCCTTTATTTCATTTTCTGGCTGATTTGTTTCTAAAATAAGAGCTGATGACTGAAAACATTTTCCGCGTCTGCGCGAAGCAAAGGGCTCTCGCATGAAGTTGGCAACTTTGCCTGAAAACAATTTAAAAAAATTATTCTGTTTTTCGGCTGTCATAATTTTTAAGAACATAATTCGTCCGCATCTACAGGAAAAAAGGAGTTTTTTAAGGCTGATTACATGTTAAATAGTAGTCTCAAAGGATTCACCCATACCATTCGATGAAAACGATTCCACGAATGTCTGCCACACTTTTTTAGTAGAGCGGGGGGTTGGGGGAGAGCTTTGTTTAGCGTTGATTTTGATTCACGAGCCAATGAATAACTGGTATCCTTAACGTGATCTTAACTCAAGCGATTAACAGTATAAATTTGTTGCATTACGTCATTAAAATACTACGGCTTTTCAAGTTTAAGGGGGTGTGGAATCGAAATATTTTCTGATTGATTTCCGCTAAGCATAAAATGTCTTCAAAAGCTTGCTCTGGGTCATCAAA
>JABASM010000139.1:0-32878 GCA_019776545.1 Brachystomella parvula
TATCCATGGAACCAATGGCGTTGTCTCGTCACCTATCTCAGGTCTTTTTTGTGCTAATGATATGATATTCCAGAAAATGAGGAAAAAATTGGCTATGATAGCAATGCGTAATGAAAGATAATGAATACTTCCTACGTTAGAGTTTGAGAATTAAGGCTAGAAATTGCAAGACCTTGAAAGAAAGGAGGTTGGAGTGCTCACTCATTAGTAGATTTATAACTCTGGATTGTAAACAGAATTTTTTAGCATAAATTATGCATAACCTTTCGTATCTCTGTACAAATTTCCAGGAATTTTATTTTTAGCTACATAATGTTGTGTACTGGCAAAAGATAATGATGACAGGTAGAGTTCGTAGAACTCTACAACGGAAATGGACGCTACGTATATACCAGCACTACAGCAGTTTAGGAATTGCAAGGAAATAAAAAAGTTATTTTATGGAGCAAGGCGGAGGCAGGTCCACTGAAAATGTCCATTTTTGGATAAAATTCGAACTTTTCACCACAATACTTTTTTTTACTTCGAGCGTACTTCGTAAAATTAAAACGACAAAAATTCCTGTCCAGTCCGCCATTTACATTATTTAGCGCTCTCCAATTTTTGCTATCCAACTACTCAGGCGGCCAGTCAGAACGAAAATATTAGTCAACCTAGGTGGACTGAATTTTTAACGAACGAAAGGATCTTGATTTTTGCAACGCAGTTGTAGCAGTACTAATACTAATGTAACTGGGTCCAGTCTCGCAGAACAAAAGCATAACAATAGCTTTGTGGTTAGGTTAGGTGGGATGAGAAGCTGTAGTAATGAGCTCCGGCTAGTACAGGGTCTTCAAAGTTAAGTTCTTCACATATACCTGGGCATTTTTTTAGCGACATAATACTGATGTCTCTAAAAATATCAAAACTGCAAATTATACTTAAAACGTTATTTATATCCTGACAGACATTTTAGTGGATTGATTTCTTTCAAAACATTTTTGCAAATTAAATTAAAAAAACACTTTCAAAAAAGCTGCCCAGATATTTTTGAGGAACTTAAATAGGAGTAGGCTGTAAATATACAGGTTCATTTATCAACAAGAAGTCCAACGATGAGTTGTTTATCAGGGGAAAAAGTTCCTCCTATCCATGGAACCAATGGCGTTGTCTCGTCACCTATCTCAGGTCTTTTTTGTGCTAATGATATGATATTCCAGAAAATGAGGAAAAAATTGGCTATGATAGCAATGCGTAATGAAAGATAATGAATACTTCCTACGTTAGAGTTTGAGAATTAAGGCTAGAAATTGCAAGACCTTGAAAGAAAGGAGGTTGGAGTGCTCACTCATTAGTAGATTTATAACTCTGGATTGTAAACAGAATTTTTTAGCATAAATTATGCATAACCTTTCGTATCTCTGTACAAATTTCCAGGAATTTTATTTTTAGCTACATAATGTTGTGTACTGGCAAAAGATAATGATGACAGGTAGAGTTCGTAGAACTCTACAACGGAAATGGACGCTACGTATATACCAGCACTACAGCAGTTTAGGAATTGCAAGGAAATAAAAAAGTTATTTTATGGAGCAAGGCGGAGGCAGGTCCACTGAAAATGTCCATTTTTGGATAAAATTCGAACTTTTCACCACAATACTTTTTTTTACTTCGAGCGTACTTCGTAAAATTAAAACGACAAAAATTCCTGTCCAGTCCGCCATNCTTCGTAAAATTAAAAAATGCATTTTAAACGCTTAGTAAAATGGAAGAATTAGTTAGTGGATATTAGCGATAGGTTGCTGTAAAAAAACAGTTGGATAGTCATATAGTAGATGCAAGGCGCTAGTTTATCTAATTGAGAATTACCATTGAAAAATACTGGTGTAGGGCGTTGAAGATTCCAGGAAATTGCCTCTTTATCACGAAGGACTCAGAAAAGCTTTTCCCTAATTGTCATAAACTGGACGTGGTATCAGATCGTAAAGCAAGGCTATTGCTGGACAAATATTCTTCATAGGTAGGCGGAAGTTCTACGAAGTCAGAATTGTCATACTCATGAAGCTCTAGGACATTTTGTGGAGTCGGGAATTTGATTGCAGACTCGTAGGGTGGAGCCGCTGCCTCCTCCATAAATCGCTGCTGAGTAACTGCTCGGGATATTGTACCTTGAAACAGATTCCATTGTTTTTTTTTTATTTGTCAGATATGTATTGAAATTATAATTCCTACCCAGACTTACGAATTTGAAGCTGTCCTCCTATTGACTGCATCCTTCTGTAATTACCTCCAGTTAATTCTCCATTAGTAAAGTTTCTTTCCAGCCTCTTCCGGTTGAGTTTACTTAGGACTATGCACACTGGAAAATAAAAAAATAAAAATTAGGCTATAATTCGAGATATTAGGGACTATGAACAACACGATTTATCTTTATTTTTATCTTTTATTTCTGAAAAATAAATAGGCTCCTCCCTCTTAAGAAAGATAATCTGGTAAAGGGTCCTTTATCGTATTAAAAACCGAGAAGTTACTGAGAGCCAAAAGATATCTTTTTACTCAAAAAATCACCACCGCGCAGTAGTGGAGGAAAAGCCGCTCGTCCCTCTACTTCGCTGCTCTTTCTTTGTGAGTTTCCTAATTAGGGCACCGATTGTTTCCAAGGGAGATATCGAGGGATATCCAGAGATATCTGGTATTTCTGTGGTGCCAGTAATATCGGTCATACTAATAGCAAATTATTGTTTACTAAAACTGGTAAATTTAATACACCTTCGTTTTATAAGCACTTGGACTGAACTTAGGTTATTGTGATTAACTTATAAAGATGAGATAAATTAATTACGTCAATTAGAAAAGTGATTTAAAAATTGATTTTATCATTTGATGCGTACGCTAATAGAGTTATGCCGTCATTGTTTCAAATGTATCAGTCACAGCTAAGGTATAAGGCTGAAGGCTCGCATGTTCATTTTTTAGGAGCTGGCTCCAAGTAGAGAAGCCTCTTACTTTCACCTGTAAAACAGAAACTAAACCCCAGCAGGGATCCTTTTAATTTCCAGCGCAAAGTGACACTCACGCAATTTGAGAAGCCGAGATCCTTGAAGACACTTAAGCGTCTTAAGCACAAGGGTATTCGTTGAATAGATTCTGTATGAGGCCAACACGCTCATCGATTCTCATCGTGGGCAATGCCCACGATTCCGAGAAATTCGGATTTTGCCAAGGCGTCAGCGGATTTTAGCATCATTCTCAGGAGTTAAAGTAGTAGGAATAGGAATAAAGAGTTACAGTTCCGGACTTGACCTTTAGTGTCATTTTCGAGTTTAAATTACCGACTTCGCATTCATCAAAAATAACTCTGCGAAATAAATTATGATAACTGATTCATTTCTTAACCGAACACGCATTTTGATTAAACAGAGGGCTGACATGCGTCTGATGCATAAAAAGCGAATGCGAAAATAATTTTACCTGATTTGGTTTTAGAGGTTTAATTGCTACAAATCGAAATTTGCTGCAAGCCTTTGCAAATAGTATGCTTAAGTACTCGCTCAAAGGAACCATTTATTTCTTTTTGCATAGTGATTAGTGAATATTCATTAGATTATTATAATTTTACTGTTTCATTTGGATTTACTAAATCTGAGCTAGAAAGTGAGCGTCGTTAAATTGTGAAATTCCGATTTTCGTGTTAAAAATACGAAATTCAAATTAGGGAAGTAGCATGTATTACAATAAGTGTCAAGACAGGCAGAGGTATAAATAAGCCTGTGCTTGAGTTAAAGGTGTCTATGTACAACTTAAGACCATTGCTTTCAAGAAATAATAATAATAATAATAATAATAATAAGAGGACTTGCCCTAAAATGTTCAAACAGGTAAATATACTAAGTTTCGCTGAGTTTCAAACAATCGCTGTGGAATAGTACTCTAAAATTGGCACTGTTTCAGGTTATTTGTCTCGCACTAGTTTTGGGAACTCCAATGGGGGTTCCGCAAGGCTACGGCGGTGCTCCACCCGATCAACAGCCGCCTCCATCATACGGAGCTCCACCAGCTCCACAACCGCCTCCATCATACGGAGCCCCACCAGCTCCACAACCGCCTCCCTCATATGGAGCATCCACCAGCTCCACAACCGCCTCCCTCATATGGAGCTCCACCAGCTCCACAACCGCCTCCCTCATATGGAGCTCCACCAGCTCCACAACCGCCTCCCTCATATGGAGCCCCACCTGCCCCAGCCTATGGGCCCCCAACAACTCAAACCTCCTATGTTGCTCCTACTTTTTCTAGTGGTCCCTATTAAACGCTCATTATTTTATATTTTCTAACTTGAATGAGTTGCAGCAAAAAGTACAGCTTTAATTCGAATAATAATTTATTTCTTTTCAAAATGTAACGCTAGTCTTTATTTGTAAGTAGATAAATCGAAATTTTAAAACTGCCTAAAAAGGAGAAGGCGTTTACTAACTTCATGCGTTGGTCTTTGTGATTTTAAATGAAGACACATGATGTTTTTGTTTCGCTACTTTTGGCTCCGTATCATCACGGCACCCAGCCCAGTAGCAAAATTAATTCCTTAATTTTAGGGGAATGACATTTTAAACGACATTTTAAACGATTCTGAAATTGTTCTATTATTTTGTCATTTTTGTTCTCTTCAAAAATTTTTGCTTTTGTCCAATGCTTTTCGAGCCAACTTTTGGACTTCCAACTTATATTACGAAGTAACAAAAAGCAGTTCTGTACGGTTTTCTTTTTTTCAGCCTTTCAAACATCAAAAATCAAAAATAAAGATGACGTTTTGGCGCTTCGCAAAATTTACTATATTCGCTGTTAGCAGAAATAGAAAAGGCAGAGCGTTATTCTTGCTGTATCAAAAAGTGTCCGAGAGCATTTCCGTGGGACTCCAAGATTCCATCCCCACGTCTCAATCAGTGTTCCACATTTCTTACCGACTCGAATGCCGTAAACAACGAGGGCTCCTGCTCGAAAGATTCGAATCGCGTCCTTCAAAATCAAATACGAATTTTGAATCAGGGGTCGTCCATAAGTGCTGTCGTGTTCCTGGGCATGTGAGGGTGGCTCAAATTTTTTGACAAAATTGTGACTAGGGAGGACCTGGCCTTTCGAGTCGGCTCTGACATCCAGCAAATTTGCGTCGAAATACAGCGCTGAAAGCACACAAAAAGTAATTGTACCAACCACAAATGAGCAACTAGAAAAATAAGGCGAACTGACAAACATAAAACACAAAGTTTTAAAAGTGTTTCTAGGCTAGCAATTCAGTAGTTAGAAGACATTGTAAAATCCGTATTCCGACAAATTCAAACCCATGAAATTGAAAATTCTATACTGCGAGGTTAAAGGTGATGTCACAGTGGGAGGGGGCAGGGGTCGTAATTGCCTTGCTACAATAAAGTGACATAGGGGGGGGGGGGCAAAAATTGGCCGATTCCGCGTGACTTCATCATTTATGGATCCCTAATTCATTCGATTCGAATCCTTGAAAATCGAATACGAATATCCTATCATTTGAGTTAAATTCCTCGAATTCGAATATGTCGAATCATTCGAGGGCATTCGATCTTAACTATATTTGATTTGTGGAACAGTGGTCTCGACGGAGCTTGGAGAATGGACTCTAGTTCCATTTTGCTGCCTAGCTGCGACTTCCCGTGGGCTACTTTTTGTAAAATTGGAAAAGATCCCTTCTTCCAGTCCAGCCAGAGGCAGGAAAACAAGAAAAAAAGCACGAGGAGATGAGCGAGGAACCATTTCATAACAAAAAGATTTTCATTCTTCTACTCTTCAACTCTCCACCAAAATCCCATCGCATCGCATCGCAACACATCCCTCTCCTGCTCCCGGGCCTAAAAAGTCAGTTCCCTCTGCCTCTCTTTTTTGATCTTATGAAGTGGAATGCGACCTTGTGTTTTTGGGCCTGGGCGAGGCTCTTCTTCTGATCTTTAAAAAAGTGACAGGTGCAGCAGGAAGAAAGGAGAAAGTGGAGTCAGTGAATTTCCGGAGTCAAAGATCATCCTACCCCACCTCGACATATTCCTATCTCTGCGATAGACTCAGATAATCTAACTGTCAATCAGGTTCATTTTTACCTTGTTATGAATTACTACGGAAGTGCTGGTGGGGGTGTGAAGGGGCCTCTCAGAGAAAGGAAGATCCAGATTACTCCAGGTTAGTTAACAGAGTTATAACAGCTATGATAATTTAATGTATTAGCTAAATGTGTTCATTTTCTGTCTCACAGAGGTATACAACGCTCTGGACGTTCTCAACAAAGTAAAGAATCAGGTGGGGCAGGTAGGGCAGAACTCATCAACAATAGACAGTCGGGTGTTGTCGCAAGTGAATCATGACCTTAATACATTGCTCTCCGTCTTGGTCAATCCAGTCTTCCAGAAAATATGTAAAATCCAGGTGAGTTAGTATATATAGAAGATATAGGCTAGAGCTGCCCTTTTTTTTATTTTATATTAGTACCTGGAGCAGGTCATATGAGAACAGCAACTGTGAAGGAAAGCGTAGGTGAACTGATTCTCTTTCTTTTTAGGATTCCGTTGCCACATTGGAAGAACAGCTTTCACGCCATCCATCTTGTACAACGAACGATTTTGATATCACACCTGAAGGAAAGTTGATACTTAAAATCTCTCCAGATGAGAAACGAGAGCCTTTTGACAAGACTCCACTTCCGCCCATCCCATCAAAAGTAAGACATTCCACGAGTAGACTAATCCAATTTACCGTGTAGATCTGTCTTATTTAAAAATTACAGTTTACGGACGACCCCTACCACCCTGCTCAACCTATTACACCTCCTCCATATGCAAGAAACTTTGAGAAACTCATTCATCAATCTTCATTGGGTCGAGAAATCCATTCGATCAAGGTAAGGAGACATTCTCGATGCTCAGTACTTTTGGGAAACGAATAAGATATGGATTCCATTTCATATTCCAGCTTTTTAAGCCAGAGGGAAGTTCATTAGGGTTTAGTGTCGTTGGGCTCAAAAGCCAGGATAAAGGAGAACTAGGAATTTTCGTTCAAGAGATCCAGCCACATGGAATAGCTGCAAGGTACGTGTCCTGTGTCTTGCTACTTAACAGCCTACCCACTCATCACCACATTCACCTATTGCTTTTCGAAATCCTGGTGTTCTCTTTCAAGAGTTTTCGGTATAAGTTGTAGCGTATAAGCACTGAGGCAAATATTTGAGGCAGATCCCTTTGTTTCCTGACTTTAAAAGTGGTTTTTATTGATTTATGATGGTCTCGGCTTCTTCGGTTGACTCAGTATACAATTTTAAACTCAAAAGCTCGGTGGCTCGGTTCAGCCCCTCGGAGGCTTGAGGCTGCCATTTTACTATTTTTTTTACTTAAGTATTACTTATCTTTGAGTACTGAATGTCAATCTTCGTTCCGCCTCCTTTTTTATCGACTAGACTAGACGAATTTCACTTAAGCTGAAAAGTCATCGCCTCAACTTTTGCTTTTAACGATTTGCATGTTAACGGACTCATTTTAAATATCACGGCCTACATTTTTGACAAACTCTTACTGCGATAGTGGATGATTGACTTGAGAAATTTCAGCTCGATTCTGTTATAATAATCCTGGGCCATTTTCTCGAGTCTCAGTCAAGCCTCTGCTTTTTAATATTTTTGAAAGCTTACCGTTGGGACGAGCTTCCAGCATGCTTTTCCCTTTCAGCTCGCAATGTTTTTGAGTAGATTGGAACAATGACCATAAGTTGGTTGCAAAGTAATCCCAAGCCACTTCTGGAAAAGCCAGCGCTTACTTTCCTCCGTCCTTTGTATATCTCTCTCTTCTCTTTTAAAAAAAAAAAAATTAAAAAAAAAAATGGAGTTACATGCTTGTACTCTTTTATCATAAGAGCCTCTTTAGCTCTTTCATCTTTGTTAGGTCTCGCAGTATACAGTATTGTTACTGAACAAAAGGGATTACAATCAATATCAGCGCATCTAGTGGGCTGTGGCTTACTCGGTAGAGTAATAATGCAATGAGTAAGTGGGGATTTGGCTTCATGTTCGACTACCTGATTAATTAGCGGGTTCAGTGGTGCTCAGGGCTTGCACTGTAGCATATCAATTTAATTGAGTCATTATAATCCAATGAAATTTAAATTTAGAACTTTTATGACGGATTTAGGAAACAGTAGGTTTTCTAATCCACCCTGGTTTTTTGGTAGGATCCGTGGGAACTAGCTTTCACCACCGCATAAACTTTTACTCTTACTATCAGTCGTCATTTGTTGGGAGGACGGCCTGCGCGAAAGAAACTCCATCTTAAAATCAATGAAAGCCTTGTTTTTTCTCCTCCCTCCAGCAACCTCCTTTGAACATTCTTCATTCGTGTGAAAGTTTTAAGCCTATCTGGGTTTACTTTTCTCCTGTCACGGGAAACTGTCTCCAAAGATAAAATGTAATTTAACCAGTGGCCTCAGAATCTCCGCAAATGCCTTGTCAGTTATCAGTGGATCAAAGTGAGCATAGTAATGGTGCGTCATCATCAAGACCAAAATTAAGAGAACTAGGATAGGATAAATCTAGTTTAAGCTTCCTACTACCATATGTACATGAAAAATGAAAGCAGATCACACAGACCAGGTAAAATAAGTTTTATCAACTTTTCAGGGTGTGTAGATCAGTAATTGTTATTGAAATTAATTAATGTACTTGTGACATATACTTTCTCTCAGCGCGGCTTGAAACAATTTCTCATGCATCGCCAACCACTAATAATAATAATTATGAGGTCTACAAGTTTAAAATTATCACCAATTCACCAATAAGACTTTCTCCGCAGAGAAAGTGAATCTGGATTATGCTACTATATTTTCAGAAGATTTCCATCTTCAATACCGATGGAATTTAGATTTAAATTTGTGATCGGATTTAGTGCTACATAGCAAGAAAATGACTATTTTCTTGCGAATTCCATTATTTTCATGAGTGGGCTGGGTATATGGGCAGTAACATTAAACGCTTATGTAAATGAAATTTTCTAACATCGCAAAGGCGTACCGCAACTCCGTTCTACAATTTAACTTGGTCCAGAACAAAACTGATTGCATGCTGCTGGTTCCAGTAGTTGGAATTTGTTGAACGCTAGTTCTCCGTGGGTTATTTCAGGCGTCTATCCTACAGAAGGGGTAAAACGCTAAAAGGCTAAATAAGTCAGTTACGACGGAACTGTTGACATAGGTAATGAAAGGCCGTAGTTGAAAAAGAATTGGCAATCTGCCTTTCTCCTATTCTAATCGCAAACGGGATCTTGCATCCTCATAAAGTCCATCATTCTCTTCTCTCCTCTTCCAAATGGTGGAGTGGGGTTGTTTAGATTTTCTAGGTAATAAATGCTATCATCGAGCATACTTATCGGCATCCTCTCATATAAAAGGCCAAGTAAAATAAATAGATTCAGATGATTTGGTTCAGCATATTCTAGGAATAATGAAAGCTATGCTTAGATGATGTTTGATCCAATTTGTTTTTGAATGTTATTTTCAGAGATGGAAGGTTAGCAGTATCAGACCAAATCCTTGCAATCAACGATTTTGCCTTAGATTCTGCGATTACACATCAACAGGCTATTGGAATTCTGCAGCAAGCAAGAGGAGAAGTTGAAATTGTTGTCGCAAGGGCCCTCGAACCCTTACTTCCAACAGATTCTGGTGAGCTTTCCAATTTTTTACCAGAAAATAAAAGCTAATCTTCAAATTCAGTGATTCACATGAATGAAGTTTTCTTGGATTAATCATGTATTTTTTTTTGCAAAAGGTAAACCTGGGGTTGGGTCGCTGGGATATCCCCACTCACCCCAGCGTCCCTCCTCACCTTCTGAAGACTCCAAGTCAACCGCTGCGGATATGGTGTTGAATACTGAGTGGTCCCAGGTTGAAGCAATTCATCTTGTAAATGATGGGACTGGTTTGGGGTTCGGCATCATCGGCGGTCGAAGTACCGGTGTTGTAGTGAAAACCATCCTGCCCGGCGGAGGTAAGTTAATTAAACAGTTAATTAATCAATTCCTCGAGCAATCAAAAGAAGAATTCTGGCTATAATGGAAAGACACTCTGTAAAGGCTGCAGTACAGCTTGATTTACCAAAAAAATCATACACTCGTTATTGCTTGATATTATTTACATGTTTTTTTTTGTCTAACTGTAGTGGCAGATCGACAAGGGCATCTTCAAAGCGGAGACCATATTCTACAAATTTCTGGTACGATTTACATTTTCCTACGACACCAGATGAGATGAAGGGATGTTAACTGCTTTTGCGATTTTAGACGTGAATTTGTGGGGAATGGGCTCTGATCAGGTTGCTGCTGTGCTTAGGCAGTGCGGAAGCTCAGTTCGACTTGTGGTTGCCCGGCCATGGTATGACTATAAAATCAACAACGAATGTGGGACAAGGGATTTCTAAACTGATGTTCCCTTCGCTTTAGTGAGCCGACTTCACCTGACTCTCTATCGCCCTCTGCCATTATCGTTCCAACAAAAATTTTAGGAGATCCCGAAGAGCTTGAACGCCACTTGATGCAGGCGAACGGATACGGAATGGGTGCTTCCTTTTCCTCATCAGACGGTAGATACGACACCGTGCTTCCGGAAGTTGAGATTGTTGACGTGGAGTTGGCAAAAGATGCTCATGGACTTGGAATCACTATTGCCGGCTACGTTTGTGAAAAAGGTAAGGTTTTAATTGGTGCTGATTTTTCAGCTGAGTCGCTTCATACTTACAGATTATGCTTCATTTGTTTAGAAGAGCTATCAGGAATATTTGTGAAGAGCATAAGCGAAGGTTCTGCAGCCGATATTTCAGGGAAGATTGCAATAAACGACCGAATCATTGAAGTCAACGGACGATCACTCCAGGGATTCACCAATCACGAAGCTGTTGAAGTACTCCGTCAAACTGGGGATTTGGTTATGCTAAAACTTGAGCGGTATAATTATGGACAAAAATATGATCAGGTGATTTTTGTATACTGAAACTCGTTTTTTTCATAATATCTTAACAGTCTTATTTGAAGATATTTTTCCATTTTTTATTAGCTGCAATCCGCTATCAGCCATTCAGAGCACAAACCACCGACACCCTCATCAGTTTCAGCATTATCCTTACCTCAACCAAACGAATCCGTAGGTTTTTTTCTGCATGTCAGCTTAGGATCTTCGGTTTATTTTGTTAAACTGTTTAGGATGAAGGCGAGGAAGAAATGAACGTTCCCTTGGGCGGATTTGACGAAGAAGAGGAAGACGAAGAATTAGCAATAGAGACAGAAAATCATGAAATGGACCTAGAGGATTTGGAAATTCTGATTGATACGCGTTACGATGGAGAAATTCTTCCTACGGTAGAGGCAGCCATTATGGCAAAATGGGGTAGAATCATGGGACCCGACTGTGAGTTTTTCGTGTATCTTAGTTCTGTCAAAACTTTACTAAGCCTTGAGATCTTAGGTGATATCGTGGTAGCTCAAATTTCAAAGGAAAAAGATGGTGGTGGACTGGGGATTAGCCTGGAGGGAACGGTGGATGTGGAGGACGGAAGAGAAGTGAGACCTCATCATTATATACGATCAGTGCTTCCAGGTATAATTTACACATTATTCATAAATATTGTTTTGTAGAACTTATTCCTCATTTTATCTGTTCAGATGGACCAGTTGGAAAAAGCCAAAAACTTACCAGCGGCGATGAGCTTCTTGAAGTAAGGAAGCCCTTGCAATTGAATAAGCGTCTTATTTCGTATCTCGCATCAAATTTCTTTGCCTCCAGGTGAATGGGCGTCGTCTGCTGGGTTTGAATCATGTGGAGGTTGTACATATTCTGAAGGACCTTCCGATGAACGTTCGAATCGTGTGCGCCAGGCGACCAGGGCATCAAATCCAGTGTCCTATTGATACATCCCAGGATAAGAGCGCTTTCGCGGCAAGAGTGAGTATCATTTGTCCCTTTGTAATTAATCTGATTTTAATTATTATTTGGTTTCAAATCTAGAATCTTCTTGGTGGCTCAATGCAGGATCTCCTTCTTTCCCAAGTCTCAGAGCGACTAATCAAAGCTAAATCTGACGGATCTCTTGCCTCAACTGACAAAACAGAAGTTTCTTTATCCAAAGTGAAATCGCGCTCTCTTGAACCGCTCACTGGCCTTGCAATGTGGAGCTCTGAACCCCATGTCATTACATTATACAAAGGAGACCGAGGGCTAGGCTTTTCCATTCTCGATTACCAGGATCCAATGAATTCTGCAGATACAGTGATAGTCATAAGGAGTTTAGTACCTGGTGGGGTCGCGCAGCAAGACGGAGGGTAACTGGGAATTTTTGAAACTTTTTCTGGGGACTTACATGAGTTTAATGGTGTGTAATTGCTTAGGATCATACCAGGGGATAGGCTTTTGGCTGTAAATGAAATTAACTTGGAAAATGCTTCCCTCGATTACGCCGTAAGTTTTATTTATTTATTTATTTTTATGATTTTTTGACTAGCGTGTTCTATAGGTACAAACGCTGAAGGCAGCTCCCAAAGGAATCGTCAAAATAGTCGTAGCAAAACCTCTACCCTTGGATGGTACGACTGCAACCCCCACAACTGATGAAGAAGATGAGGTTTGGGACGCTGCTATTTTGATAATAAAAGGAGAATTTTGTTAATTTAGCTTTATTGTAAACTTGTAGGAAGTGCCTGTTCCACCCCCGCTACCAATGAGCGGTCCTCCTCCACCAGTTGATGCAGGACGAGATCAAGTAAAGATAATACATATTTTTGACGATCCTTCTGCGGTGGATTACGATTGCTAAACTGATGTTCTCCCTCTTCACTTTCTCTTTGATTTCTCTGGTTTGTTTTACGCTTCTACCCACCCCTAAGAATTTCTGCTTCTTTTTCAAAGCAATAAAAGTGACGGCGATATGAATTTTTTTTTGCTTTTGCATGACATTTCTTGTTTCAAGTTTATCGCATGAGAATGAAAAAATTGAATGGCATGTCTTCTATGCTCCTGTAAGTTTTAAGCCTTAATCCACTTTTGAATATTTGAATTGCTTTTTAAAACTTTGATACTGAATAGGTGACTCCAGGAGTAACAATCCCACCAGTTGCAACGGAGCGTCTTATCACACAAAGTGGGCACGCAACAGTGAGAGGGACGACTCAGTTTTACGCTAAAGATTCAAAGTAAGGATAAGGATATACATATAATCGACAACTCATGCCCTGCCTAGTTAACCCTCCTATGTTTTTAATACCTACAGTGGTTTTCAATGGTACTATGAATGTATTATTGCGGGCGGCATGCCCGGAGACACGTTATTGCCTCCTCGGCTTGAGTAAATCTCATTCGGTCGAGTAAAAGTAATTTCTAGGTTTGTTCTGAAAGACCTTTTTAATGAGCCATTTGATCCAGATAAATAGGGATAACGACCTCACGTATATGAGGATGAGCCACGTCCATATTCTGCATGGACGGGCACAGAGGAGGTTGGAAAGGGGATGTCAATTTAATTCGATTAACATGTCGATCGATAGAATATTCTTTTCCCTTAGATAGAAATCCCATTTCTCACTTTTGATCACTTCATTGGCTTCTTCACTCAGCGAGGTGACAGTCGGCAAAAAAAAAAAATTAATTTTGTTTTATGCTCTTTTTTAGTCGTGAATCAGAAGTACGAAGAGTCGAGGCTCCCCCACTTAGGTAAGGATGAACCGACTTACAATTTCTAATTTGGCTGAATAAGAGAAGCTCTTTACTTGGGTCATAATTCTTGAACGTATCTACTTTTCTGTCGACAGTGCGAGGCGGGCTCCAGCAGATGGTGAAGAATCCTCGGTCGAATCTAATGGTGTAGGGAAGTCTTCGGCTGCTCTTAAACGGCCAAACAGAAGTGATTCTACTGAGATTAATGGGACATCACTGAGATCCGCTGTCAGCTTGGGTTCAACAAGCAAGCAGTCAGATGTCATCACCTCGTCAGAAGCGCTAAACAACGGTGGGAATAATTCTCAATCGCCTCCACCGCGAGAAACGCAGAAACGTGTGGTGACGCATATAACGATTTTCCCATCACCACCAGCTTCAGCGAAGGAAGCACTGGCATCACCACCAGAAGTCGCTAAACGTGTTCCAGAGACCCAGTTTCCAATACCGCCGCAGCCAACACCCGTAATTGTGAAACAGAGCTCAGTTGAGAGTGGTGGTAACAAGATGGTGACCCATGATGACCAGGCACAAGACGAGCCACCAGCCTCTACGCCCGCATCAGCTTCAGATACGGGCAGCGTAACTGGGAACGAAGGCGCGCTACTGTTGGCCAGACACTGGGGGCCTGAGAAACTCGTAAGTTTTTTCTTTACTTTATTATTGTAGTACAACAGGACAGTACAGTAGAATTTACTCTACAACACTAGCGGCGTTTGCTCCCAGTTCATCAAATATTGAGTATATTGCTTATTAACGGAATTTCAGGTGGAGATATATCGCGAGCCAAATAAAAGTCTTGGGATCAGCATTGTTGGTGGGAAGGTTGACCTATACAATTCCGGTTCTGACAGCTCTTCCACAAATGCGATTTCCGGTATCTTCATTAAAAACGTGCTTCCCAACAGTCCAGCTGGGAAGCCTGGCTCTCAGAAGGTAACTCCTACTTTGAAACACAGAGTTCTAATGCTAATCAAATAACACTGACTATTTTCAGGCTGGATTCAGGTCTCAAGGCCTTTCCGTTGGCGACATGATTCTTGAGGTAATTCATTTTCTCTTACGCTCGAAAAACACAAAATCACGCCTTTAGATAAGGATAAGTGCTCCACCTCCGACAAGAAAGAACGTTGGATTAAATTTTTTCTGCTTCCTCTCTTAACTGTAGGTGAATGGGGTTAGCCTCCGTGCAGCCAGTCACGAAAAAGCAGTAGAGATAATACGTGCTGCTGGGAATCCAGTCCGTTTTCTGGTTCAGAGTCATCGTGCAATGGGTAAGTTGAGTGGAAAGTTTTCAATGGTTTTTATATTGCTAGTGGAATACCATATCTACTCTTCAGATGCTCTGTCATGTGCTTTGTGTCACAATTTATTAACGTCCAGGTTTCCATTAGTGACACTAATATTGATCGACATTTTTTTTTCCTTATTCTTGAATACCTCTCTTATGGTGCCTGGGTTATTCCTCCTTTTATACATTCTTCTCCTTCTCTTTGTTTTCTCCGTTAAATTAGACGGAAGGGATGGGTAACTCAATTGATGAATCGGAAGCTTCTAAATCCTCAGACACTTCTCATTCCCAGACTGCCCAGTCTCAGTCTCAATCCACTACAAGTTCAACCACACATACGAGTGATACAAATAGTGAATCCACTGCCACTGCCTCCTCCAGCAGCTATACCACTACCAGATCCAAAACAATCTCTGGGGACGAGTCAACTGAGTATCACACCTCTTCCACAGAAGAAAGCGATAAAGTGACACAAAAACCACGCCACGAACCAATTTCTGAAGTTGAAGACGGTGAAGCCCAAGAGCTTCTTGATGAAATCGACAAAGCAATAGAGGATCATGACGAGCCCTTGGATTCTGACGAAGATTCTATTGTGAAAGTAGAACCAGCAGTCGTCACTCCTCTCAATCGCTCACCCACACCAGAATTACTCCAGGTGACATTTCTTCTGTCTTTACTCTTCTATCTTTGCATTCTTTCTTCTGTCATGCGTCGTCGTCTCCATATGCTTGAGTTTCATTTTTCGCTTTATTTCTTATACTGTCAGATTATCTTCTCTGACAGGTTTTTCAAGCTTGGCGGTTGTGCTGTTGACTATTACTGGTAGGGCCAAGAAAAATGGATGCTGCGCTTGCGTACACTAGTTAGGGATGATTCATCTGCTCAAGCGCTGTGTGTTGGGGAGGGTATGTATTGGTTTGGCCTTGACAAGAGTTTCCTTCCCCTTTCCTTTCTCTCTCATTGTTGATTAATCAAGAGCGCTTTTGGGCAGGGATTGTGCGAGCACGTGCGTAAGAGTTCTGAACAATAAGCCTTCCTTCAACTTACAACTTCATTTTCTAAAACTTGTTCAACCTGCTTCTAACCCTTTCTTGACCTTGTAAATTTTTCAATAGAGTTCAATTGAAAAGAAAATTAATTTTAAAAATTTGGAAATACTCACACCTTGGTCTTCCTTTAATCTTGGTCCTTCGGTCGATAGGGAGAGCAGAATAATTTAGTTCTTTTTTGCTTCAATATTGTTTGATTCTTTTTTTTTATTTGAGACTTTGATTGGCTTCTGGATTAGCTGGAATGAGCGAAGTAGAAAATTTTAATAAGAAAAATTTATAATTTTTAAGATTCTTACCAAGAGAAACAATTGAAAAAGAAAATCCTGACCCTGTTTTCCTTTTGTTTTTCTTTGTGTATTTACAGTAGTTGGGATGAAAATTGGTGGTGTTAAGTGAGTGAACTGGGACCCTTTGATCAATTCCCTGTTCCTGTCGTTGTCTGTCTCTACCAGAATCTCAGTACTCTCCTCTCTTTTCATTGGTTCTCCCGAGGAACCAATCAGGACTCTCACACACGACGCACGGCTTTACGAAATGACCAAAGGTTCATCTGGCAACAAAATTCTTTCGTAAAATTTTCATTCTCACAAAATCATCATAATGATTTTCTGGAAAAACTCCTGTTTCGAACAGGATCAAAAGGTCATTCTGGTCTCTTGTCATACTGACTCAATTCTCACTGTCGACGGTGCTGTTTTTAATTTTAAAAATCAGTTCAAAAATAAGTAATAGACGAGCTACGCTAGGTTTAAGACAAATCGTAGTGGTGGCACTACTTCAATAAATATAAATACGAAATCATTTTGCTGTAAATGTGTGTTGATTTTTCGTAATACTTGCTGCGCAGCATCCATTTATTCTTACCTGCATATTGGAATATTCTGTTATTTTATTGAAGCACGGGCTTGCCGATGAAGAGAAGCAAGAAATTCAAGAAAAAATTGAAGCGGCAGCTGTGTCACGAAAGGCGGTGTCAGAGGACAAGGATATGGAGTCTGAGCCGTCGGATGAGGATGTTGAAGATGAATTACAAGGCAGAGTCTTGTCAAAAGCTGGAACAGAGGTGGGTTACTCTTTGATTTACTTTTTCAAAATTATTTAATTCGTATTTTTTGTACTGCATGTTCGGAATTATGCTTTCCCCTTTCCAATAATTCTTGAAGGAATCTTTATTCCGTGTTTCGGGAAGTCGTTTGAAAAACTTTTATAAACTACGAGTTCACAGTTACATTCAATCCGCATTAAGGGTTTTTCAAGTAACGCCGCGTTTATTTTTGTTTGCTAAGCGAATTCAAGAGCCAATTTTCTGGAGATATGGAGAACTCGTTAGTTGCAGCAAAAGTTTTCTTGCCATCAGGTTTAATATTTGTATTTTCGTCACGTCGTTCCGGAAACTTGCTCCAAAGGTACTCGAGCGAATCCCTTCACAACCCGTATTTTTTGTTTCAAATCTCAGATCGATCGTGCCAGTGCGGGGTATACGAGGAGAACGAAAGAGGAAATGGAACTTGATCCAGAAACAGAAGATGAATTTGGATATACTACACGTAAGAATTTTCGTCAGAGTTACTTGGAAATTAATTGAAACTACATGCGTTTAATTATTTCCTTTGCAGTAAAAGTTGAGAAGCGGTGGAATGAGCTGACAAAGAGTACAGGGAACGAAGTGATTTTAGTGGATTTAGTGAAAACCTCTTCTCGAACTCTTGGCCTCTCTCTCGCTGGACATAAAGACAGAAATAAAATGGCTGTGGTAAGAAGACGAAGAATTTTTTACATTAAAAATTTATTGCAATTTGTGCCACCTGCTTTTAGTTTATCTGTGGGATCAACCCCCATGGTGAAGCACATAACAGAAATTTACTGCGGGTAGGGGATGAGGTGAGTCAGAGCGGTATACTTGTAATATTTTAACTGCTTCAATTAACTTGGCTTTTACAGATTCTGGAGTGTAATGGACATGTGCTCTATGGCAGATGTCATTTAAATGCCTCAGCACTCATCAAATCCTTACCCCAGAACCATGTTAAGCTCATTGTCCTCAGGTATGAAATGAATTACAATTAGGCAGGGGAACAGTTGGTTGGTGAAAGGGGGATGGTTGCAGTATTTGCTGGGGAAATTTCCAAAAGGAAAATTAATTCCGAAGAATTTTAGAATTATAGCGTGTGACTTAAATGGTCCAACTTGAGAGGGATAGTTTGTTGCAGCATTACCTTATCACAGAGCCCTACTAGAATATGCATCATCTCTCCAGCAATTATTCCACCAGCCGCCGTATAATCTCCCTTCTATTATTTGCGGTGTAATAGACTTCCTCATCTTTTGATTATGCAGAAGACCAAATGGCCAATCCGAGCTCTCAGTTGCCCCAGTTGTGCATTTTCCAATTTCACTTGAACAAGAGGTATTGATCATGAAACGCCTCCAGAGTAAATTTCAAAATTTAATTTGTGTTTCAAATAATGAACAGAAGCCAGAGGACAGGTACTCAAGTTATAGGGGACTTAGAGTCATCACTTTGAAAAAGGTACGAATTTCTAGATTTTTACTCTGTTTCCCTAACTTCTAAAATGTGTTGTTATTAAATAAATTGATACTAATTTCTTTTTTTGTTTGTTTTTGATAGACCGGCGGTGGATTGGGGATAATGATCATGGAAGGTAATTTCGACGACATTTTAACACGTGTCTAATGTACTGATTGGGCTATCATCATAACTTTGCGTTCTTTCTTTTGCTTCCTATAGGGAAGCATGGGGAGCTAGGACAGGGGATTTTTATATCCGATATACAAGAAGGAAGTGTAGCTGAGAAATCAGGATTATTCGTTGGTGACATGATTCTTGCTGCAAATGGAATGTAAGCGTGGCTTAAGGACACAGCTCCATAAGTCTTCTTTTTGCTAAGCTTTTTAATTCTTTTAGGGATTTTGTCGGACTGGATTACGAACACGTGAGTTTTTTTCTCCTTAGCATGATTTGAAATTAGAAAATATAAACTTCGTTGTAAACAGGCTGCTTCAACGCTGAAGAAGATTGAAGGAAGTGTTACACTTGTGGTGTGCAATGCAGCCAAAGCCAAAGATGAAAAAAGTGAGGAGCCGCGGAATGACAATGCTGTACCTGTAAAGGAGGAGGGGAAACCTCATGAAACTGATAAACCGAGTACGTTTTACATTTTTCGTGAACTAATCATTCTTGCTTGAACTAATTCTCAAACGCTTTCCTTGCATGCTCTTCTTATGCCGTTTGCATGTGTGTGTTATATATTCTGTAAGTTTCTGTCAGCTGGGTGGTTTGGATTGGATGAAACTGAATATTTTCCTCACTAATTTTATAGAATTACCACCGAAACCGTCGAAAATTCCATCACCTTCGAAATTTGTTTCACTTCTACGGAAATCTACCTCACCAACACCATCAACGCCAACACCGACGAACATCCTGGTGCCACCTATATCCCAACCGATGTCTGTCCCCGCAACACCTGCTGTAAAATGCTCAATTCCGTCTCCCACGGTCACGCACACTTCTCCTTCTGTATCTCCTACCACTTCCATGACCAAATTCGCGGCTAAAGGTCGACACGACGAGGAGAGCAACCCGGCAATATGCGAAATCGTTCCAGGGAAGGAAACTACAATAGAAATTAATAAAGACAGGGGATTAGGTGAGTAATAAAATTAATATACAGTTGTATGTTTACAATTATTTATTATTTGACAGTTGCTAATATAAACTTTTATTTGCAGGAATTTCAATTCTTGGAGGCCAAGATACGCTTTTAGTAAGTTTGCAGGTTTTATTGGTAGATTATTTGTTCTTTTTATATCATTATTTACGTTTTCAGGGATCTATAATAATACAAGAAGTTTACCCGGATGGAGCTGCGGCGAAAGACGGGCGTCTCAAACCTGGTGATCAGCTCCTTTACGTTAATAATGAGAACTTTCAAAATATCACTCACAGTCGAGCCTTAGCGGCCCTCCGACAGACTCCAAATAGGATCAAAATGCTTGTTTACCGGGATGAAGTTGTTGAAGATGATATGTATGACGTTCACGAGATTGAGTTAACCAAAAAGTCTGGAAAAGGGCTTGGACTCTCTATTGTCTCCAGGAAAAATGGAAATGGTGTCTTCATTTCCGATGTAGTTCCAGGTAATAATAAATTTTCAGTACTGCAAACTAGTCTGGATGATGCATTGGCGTTTTTCTTGTAGGTGGTGCAGCAGAGTCTGACGGTAGGTTAATGAAGGGTGACAGAATCTTGGAAGTCTGTGGAAAAGATCTCAAGGATGCTTCTCAAGAAGTGTAAGTTTACAAAACGTTGCCTGAGAATTACTTTTTACGAACTTAAAAGATTCCTTATGTTTTAGAGCCGCATCTGTTCTCAAAACTGCAATGGGAACGATTCAGATGAAAGTTGGGCGTTTCAAAGTGGGTGCCAATAAAAAGTTAATATCTTCCGCTCTTCCTTCAACCATTGACCTCAGGTAAATAATATAAGCTGTTTAAGCCTAGCCTTATCTAATTCTCACTTTCTTATTCACATGCCACCAGGCAATAACATAGTATTCCATGGTAAGCGGATGTTTTAACTGAAACCTGAGACAAATCTGAAACCTAACTCAAATTTAAAACGTTTTCAAATGCACCCTGTTCGTATCAGTAGTCCTAACCTTTTACTATTATTTTTTCAGAGACACAAGTGCTTCCTCCCCAACTCGTGTTGCTAACAACACTACTCAAGATTCCTCAACACCACCAATAACTGGAACCAGTAACAAACGGTGCCGCTCCAACCAATCATAGTATTATTCCAAGTAGCAATCCCACGTCCACGACGGCCACCTCTCCACCCCCGCAGCTCAAAACCATTGTATTGGAGCGTGGTGTCGATGGACTCGGGTTTTCAATTGTCGGTAAGCTTTTTAATTAGTAATTTCGGAACTTTTCAATGCATTTTTAATGTCTGCTTTTTCGTATAGGTGGCTATGGCTCACAACATGGAGATTTGCCGATTTATATCAAAACTATAATTTGAAAAAGGGGGAGCTGCACGGGAAGGAACCCTTAAACGTGGTGATCAACTCCTCAGTATTAACGATCAGAGCCTTAAAGGCCTCTACCACAATGAAGTAGTTGAAATACTGAAGAATACAGAGGGGATAGTAACCCTTACCGTTTTGTCGTGAAGACCAATGTTCACTCCTTTTCTAGTAATTCAGCCCAATCAAAACTATCCTCATCTGCCTTCTTATCTACTTTACCTGTACGTCGTTATCCTGTTCCAGTTATTGACGATCATCATTCTTTTACAATATTCGAAAGTAGCTTCGAACTTTAATTTTTAAATGTTTACAATATAATACAAAGTTCTTAAGATAAATTATCACAAGTTGAATAATTTAATAAAAGCCTCCAGTAACAAACAGGAATTCATTTTCATTTTTAAGGTTCTTGAACTTAGGAATGGAAGCTATGGCCTATTTTTCTATTTTTTTTCCAAAGTCGGTTCTCGCTAAAAGCCGTAGCATCAGGTTTTTGGTAATCCAGCTTTTTAACGGTCGGAAGGCCAGGCGATGCACATGTGTGCATCAATGCTTTTTTCAATCAGTTTTTGATGCATCGCAAATTTTGGGGACCGCTAGCTAGGACGCTCGACTGGTCAGGTGGAGTTTTTATCCCATGTTAAACGGTTGAAATCCCGTAGAACCCATTAATGTTGACAATTGTCAACAAATGGTCTGGCAGTGTTGTCAATCTTCTTTTTCTTCATTTGAGTGATGGAGGTTTGACTGAGTTGACATCTTATGTTGACAATTGTCAACATTAAAGGGGTCTACGGGATTTCAAAACCAGGGGGGCTCCGAGGGTTAACCTACATTTTCTCTAGTTTTTAGTCAAGCGTATTTTACATTGCGTTATGCGCTTGTTCCAAGGGCTTAGCAGCCATTTCGAAACTCCGAAATACCCTGGACTTTTAGCGGCAAAAGTTCCGGGTATTTCGGTGAGTTTTGAAATGGCAGCCAAGCTCTAACCTAACCCAACCTAGCAACCTAAAAACTAGAGAAAGCATAGGTTTAGCCTGGATAGGTTAAAAATTAAAATTTATAAAGCGATGCAGCAAAGCTTGATGAAAAAAGCATTGATGTACAAATGTGCATCGCCTGGCCTTCCGAAAGTTGAGGCATGAAACCTGGCTGAAAGCTCGCTGAATTTTTTTCCCACTAGTGACCCCGCGGGACGAAATCTGACGACTTTTTGGCTTACCCACCCTGCCTCAAAAGTGGAAAAATTAATGGAATAAAAATTTAACATTGAACTCAAAGAACTGGTCTTGTCCAGGGAAAAAAAAAATGCATCAAAAAATAGAGCTTTGTTCTCTTCCGTCTTCTTTCTTGAGCTTCCGCTTCATTAAATGCAATTTCCTGAGCTCCACCTTTTTTTGACCTCATTTTTTTTTTTTAGCTCAGCATCTTTTGAGCCCGTCTTAAATTCAAAAGAAGAAAAAAATGTTTTCAAAGATTAAGACAATAGAAATTCTTTCTTGACAACTCATCTGTAAGAAATGAAAAGATCCGGCCAGTTTCCTGTAAAAAAATCTAAATGAAGGAGGATGTAGAAGGATTCGAGGTATGGTAAGTGATCCCACTTAACCCATTGTTATCTAACAAACACACCTGACCATCTCAAATTATGTAACAATGGGGAGCCATCATCCTATTCCTCTCCCTTCAAAAAACACCAAGGCAATAGGGAAACCCAGAGTTTACCTAACCTTTGGCAATTCCCCTTCATTCCATATCCTTTGAAGGGATGAAAAAAAAAACAATAACAATGACTAAAGGCCCACCACGTGGTGGAATGGAGTAGGACATGGTTGATCACAGAAGGGACTTCATCAGCGTCAGATCCCTGTACCGACCGACCCCTTTCACTTTCAATATAGTAGTAGTATTTCTGTCGGGATTCCCAATCCCAGCATTATTAAAGAAGACGTTTAACCATGTTATGCCTCACCGTTTGCATTTCAGACTTTTTTCTCAGAAAAAGGTGTATAAAAGGAAAAAGTGTATTCTTATAAATAGGAATTTGGGTTGACTAAATTTCAGTATCAATCTCACAGATCTTCCAAGTGGAACAAAAGTAGAAAAAGTTAGGAAACAATGGGTTTTCAATTTCTTTTCTTTGCTATTTTGCTGACCGGAAACACTTGTAGGGGAGCAGGTTTTTTTCCAGCAGATGAAGAATCTCCAAAAATATATCAGGATAATATTATGGCAGAATCAGTTGATTATCCAGAGTCTCCCAATTCGACTAGTAGTCACGTTGATGCCATTGTGGCTGCAACGAGATCCGGAAGGCAACTAGACCTTGGAAATGAGAAACTGAGCCAAGTCGCAGGAGATCCAGCAGTCCGTGAAAAACTGGAATCTGGGAGTGAAGTAGAAGCCAGGGGTTTCATTCGTGACAAACTCTGCAGCCTGGGTCTTTGCGATGGTCCCATTCAAGGTGGGGGTGGACATTACGGGGGGCCTGGCATCCCAGCACGAGAAGTAACCCTGGTCCAGCCTGTTGCACTCAGGCCGGTAGGAGGTCCAGTTCATGCAATCCCATTGGAGCCAATTAAGCCTCATTTTCACAGACCAGCCAAAGCCATTGGTGCTGGGTACGAGAGACCTGGATTCGGAGCAGGCTATGATAAACCGCTATTTGGAGAAGGATTCAACAGGCCAGGAGGACTCGGAGTCGACAAACCCATTGGACCCATTGGCCGACCTTTTGGTCCAGCTCCTGGTGTCTTTCCAGGCGGAGTTCCCCCTTTCAACCCTTCATCTAAATTCGGAAATGTTGGTCGACCAATTGCCCCAGTCCCACCTTATGTCGGCGGACATGGACTAGGCAAGCCTGTTTCTACTCATGTGCATCATCATATCCATCACCAATCAGTCCCTCTGAGTCCGGGCGCTTATGATGATGGGTACTACGGAGCTGCGCAGAAGCCTTCTGTTTCCATTGCTAGTCCAAATGGAAAAGATTTAGGAACTTTCCCATCCCAGCCATCCCGTCCACAGTCCCCCCTACCACAAAACTGCCTTTGTATCCCTGCCGATCAATGTTACCACGAGCCACTTGGGACACAGCCGAATCAGGTTATCGCTGGAACCGGCGTTCCAAATTCTGGGCTTGTTGGGTTCGGAATCGATCCACGGAATTTGCACGGTAGCTTAATTGAGTCAAATGCAACAGATGTGGATGAGCCAGTCACAGCAATCAACGGAACACGCAGAAGACGAGATGCTGACGGAAAATCCGAACCAAGGCAACTGGACTACAATGGGCTTGGTCAAGTCAATCATGGCTGCAAGAGAGGATACGTCTGCTGTGAACAGAACCCCCAAGCTTTCCCTACCAACACTAACGATTATATTGACGGACGCATCCCTGTGCGGCAGCAGTGTGGAGCTCGAAGAACGAATACTGGGATCAACGAGAGAGTATTGAACGGCGGTCGCTACAGCCAGCCAGGAGAAGGGGAGACAGAGTTCGGAGAATTCCCTTGGCAGACTGCCATTTTGCAGGTGGATGGAACTTTCGTTTGTGGTGGGGCGGTTATTGATGAGTCTCACGTCATCACCGCTGCCCACTGTATTAAGCGACTCACAGCTTCGAATTTGAAGGTGCGGATGGGGGAGTGGGATGTTAATCATGAAACTGAATTCTATCCTCATATTGAGAGACCAGTCGTCTCCATTATTATTCATCCGGAGTACTATGCCGGGAACCTCATCAATGATGTCGCCATTCTTCGATTCCAAGGATCTATTGACTTCCGCCAGAGCCCACACATTAACCCCATTTGTACCCCTCCCGTGACAATGGACTTTACCGGAGAACGATGCTATGTGACTGGTTGGGGGAAAGATGCATTTGGATCCAAAGGAAAATATCAAAACGTTCTCAAGAAAGTTGACCTTCCCATTTTGAGTAATTTTGACTGTGAGCAGAAATTGAAGAGAACACGTCTTGGCCCAGATTTTGTTCTAAATCCCGGATTTTTATGTGCTGGAGGAGAGGAAGGGAAGGACGCATGCAAAGGAGACGGAGGTGAGGGGTTATATCCATTACTCCCTGGGGGATGATTTCTCGGGCTTTTATTTAATTTTCGTTTCACTTTTAGGTGGTCCTCTAGTTTGCGAGTCCAATGGGTCATGGCAGCTGGCTGGTCTAGTTTCGTGGGGAGTTGGTTGCGGTAAGTATTCAAAAAAAGAATTTTATTCAATTTATTTGATTTGAATTTCAAACAATTATTTAATTCCAGGTGAAAGAAATGTGCCTGGAGTCTACGTGAAGACGAGCATGTACAAAGCCTTCATTGATCAGGTTACTAGATACGAATAAGAAAATACAGCGCTATCCTTTTTGAGCTGTGTTAAGGAGCTTCCCTGCCATTAAATTAAATTTAAATTAAGTGTAATACTCAGCACTTTAATAATAATGTATTGTAAGTTAAAATGCTCTATCCTAATTATATTTTATATTTGTGAAAAATAAAACTTGGTTCCTATGAAATGAATGAGAAGTTTTATATAAATGTGCCTTGAAGCGGCTTTATCCCGCATCATCCTTGTATTATTAACTAGAGCAACCGTGTCAGCCAATTTAAAATTTAGTTCGAAAGCTTGTCAAAATACAGTAGACAACATTGAAGTGTACTTTCAGGTTACCAGTCTTCTTCCATTGTTTTACAACAAAATTACTTTAACAAATTGAGTCGGAAAAATCATTCCCCATTCGCCTACCAAAATTTTACTAAAATGAAGACTTTTATTTTATTTTTCTTTGCTTGTTTCATAATAGAGTTCCCAAACTTCACAAATTCAAAACGTCTAGATTCCAAGAAAACAAATTCTACGGAAGCGAATTGCTCTAGCGATGAGTTAAACACGAAGGTTAGCTACTACTACTCATTTTCCTATTTAAATTTTTTTTAATTGTCTTATATTATTAGTGTACATCAAACCCGATTTGTACGTTGGATATCAAACTGAACTGCAGCTACACCGATTACATGGTAAAAGTGAACAAGTGTTTCCATTTTTTAGTAAAAGTCAACAGAATTAATTTTAATATTAAGGCTGAGCACTGCCGTAAGTTTTTTTCTTGAAAAATGAGATCCAACTAATTGATGAAAACGATTAAGCAGAATGTTGCAAGCACTGCGTCTATCCACCACCTCGCTCTGTATGTCCGAATCCTCCGGTAAGCTCTAAGCAGAAAAACGCCAAAGGTTGTATTCAAATTCTTGAACTTTCCTTCTATAAATAGAAGCCTGGAATTTGTGCTGAATACGTGCTTGGGTCATGTACTAAGGATCAATACATTGTCAGTTCAATAAATTACTGTTTTGTTAATTTCTGGTTTTCATTCTTTTTTTTTTGTACAGGAGGAGATATGTCGTAAGAACTCCCAATCTTCTTTTTTTAACAAGATTATTGCCCAATTAATACAAGAAAGGCTTGATCCGGTACTGTGGAAAATGATTTTACAAAATTAGGGGTTTTTAGATGCAGAGCTTTTTTAAATCGGCCTAAGAATTTTGCTCTAGAGGCCATAGGGTTTTTTGTTAAAATGCATGACTTTTAACAAAAAACCGCATCATTAGGAACTTTTAGATGCAGAGTTTTTTTAGTTCAGCGAGGCTGCCTTATTTGCTCTAGAGGCCATAGGGTTTTTTGTTAAAATGCATGACTTTTAACAAAAAACCGCATCATTAGGAACTTTTAGATGCAGAGTTTTTTTAGTTCAGCCTAAGAATTTGGCTCAAAAGGTCTTTTAACAAATAACCCTATGGCTATGGCCTATTAAGCCAAATTCTTAGCCCGAACTAAAAAAGCCCTGTACAAGTCCCTATTTTACTTAACCATTTCCAACCGGGCGACGCTTGATAATTTTTGCCCAAAAGAATCTTGCCCTCACTGTCCTGAAAAGCCACCTGCTGCAAAGGATACAAAGTACTAATTCAGCTCCAGCCTCCTGCACTACGGAAAGTTTGAAAAAAAAAGTGAGAGCAATACTCAAAATTCTATCCTAATTAATTGGCTTCGTTATTTTGTTTTTAAGTGTGCCGGAGTTCACTGCACGGAAAAAATAAGAACCGACTGCAGCTATGCAAATTACCAGGTTACCTCTTGGCTTATTGCAATTAAGCTGTTCTCTTATAATTTATTCTTTTAGGCTGAACGCTGCGGTAAGACTCGAACCACGCCGACACGACCAGTCCATATTTTTCTAAACTGATTTTCTGATTATCGTAATTAGTGTGCTGCAAGAAATGCACTTATCCACCGCCTGCAAACTTTAAATGTCCCCCTCCAACTGTAATTAAAATCATGAAACTGAACAATACCTTCAGTCCTTTAAAGTAAAGACCACCTAACCTCAAATACGTTCTTTTTGGCTTAGAAACCCGACCTTCCGCTTTGCATTTACAAGCATTACAAAACATGTTCCAAGGATGAGTACCTTGTAAGTAAAATTAAAAACGAAATTACCGTTTGAATTTGAGATACTTATGTTTTTTATAGGAGGAAATGTGCCGTAAGCCAATCTTTCCACCAACAAAAGCATGATCAAGTTCTAACTTTTTTTTCTATTCCAGACTTCTGCAAACATTGCCCATATTAAACGAGAATTAGATTTACTATGGCTGATGCATTTGATTGATGTAATGACCACACGGCTGTAAATAGATCTAGAATGGACTTCTTAGAAAACCTTTGTTTATGGGAGCCTCATTCAATTTAATGAGTGTTAGATTTAATCGAGTCAGATTTTAGTTGCTGCGTGGTGTTTAGTTTTTTGGCTTAGTTTGTTTTGAATAAAAAAAATTCTGTGATGATGCGCTCTCGGTAAAATTTTCCGTTTCATGCGCTCCACTCAAAAAATGGCGTCCTTTCCACAATTCGTAGTAATACTTATAACTACTTTAACTTGCCAGTTGGTAATTTTTATTGCTTACAGTGAATTTTTCTTGTTGAGGCGCGTGGCCCATGAATCAAACTGTCATCACCATGCCCATTCCCATCCTCCTCTTAAATCCCTTCCAAAGTTCTTGACGCCAATGATAGAAACAAAAGCGACAGGAGCCGTTCCATACAAGACAAAATGGATTTTCACTCGTGAAGTTTTAAAATCAGCGAGAGGGGATTCAACGCCACCGAATGAGCTCACAAACCTGGGACTGCTACTGCGCAAGCTCGTCCTATTTAGTATTAGAGAAGTTAATTTTCGAATTAGAGCTGAAAAGTTCTGTGCACGGTGGTGGGTCAATCCTTTATCAATAAGTGAAATGGAAGAAGAAGATATTTCCGCCGACGTCAAGGAGTATACGCTGAAATTCGATGCTCACCCAGGAAATATTCCATTTCAAACAGTTGTAAGGCGACGTCGGAATCATCCTAATCATACTCATTCCTACGTCTCTGATGATCTGACTTTTGTTGATGGCCGTCGATTGGATTCACATGCAAGGAAGCTGCTCTGTGGCCCAGTACCAAGGGTCTTGCGAAAATTCTGCCTCTGTCGCCGCGAGCAGCGAAGAGCAATTGGTCTTACAAACAGGATTCGAGAGGAATGGGAAAAATCTGACCCTGAACTGCCTTCATGGCCGCCCAACGCCCCCATGTTCATCCCTGATTACATCACCTACGGAACCATGGACCTGTATATCAGGATACCCGACCAAGGAACTCAATTTTGTGGACCGGAAGTGAAGATGATTGTTTGCATAGCTTCTGCCCCTCAGCACTTCAAGCAAAGACGCGTAATTCGTGGTACGTATGGAAACCGAAAAGATTTGGGGGCAAATGGCGTCCGCCTTCTCTTTTTCTTCGGAAGGAGTAATGGGACGTCCCAGGTCTGGCTTGAGAACTTGTCTCATGACACAAAGAGGCTTGGCTTAAGAGTCTTTCTTGTTTCCTTAGAAATTAATCAAAAAAGAATCCGAACGATACGGCGACATAGTCCAGGCGGATTACCAGCACAATTACCATAACCTTACTTTGCGTCACATGTCCATATGGAACTGGTTAGTAACTCATTGCAAGCTTCTGAATGCCCCAATGCCTCAAAGACTTCTTAAGGCAGATGATGACTTCCTTTTGAACATTCCATTCGCACTCCAGCTCTCTGAAGCCAATCCAGAGATCGAGCTCATGTAGGTGGTATGGATCGTAAAACACTGAAGTTTCTAAAACGCTCATTTTATTGCAGTGGTATTGCTTTCTGTGGAACAAAGCCAGTTAGGCAGGTCTACAATGAAGAGGAGCAGTACGCTGAGAAGTACTACATGCCATGGTATTTTTTCCTACCAGAATGGTACCCTGCATATCTTAGCGGGAGTGCTTCCCTAGTGCGGACTGATCTCTTAGAGCCCATGCTCAAAGCGTCCCTCACGCTTCCAATTATCCATATGGATGACAGCTATTCCGGCCTCCTTGCCAAGGAAATTGGGGTTCGACTCCGGGATTCTCCATACTTTTCCTACGAGAGAATCCGTCCAGACGCTTGCAGAACAAAACATTGGGTTAGTTAAGTACACAAGCGCCGTCTATTCCTTATTTCTTTAATTTTTATGAACAGGTAAGCTCTGAAGTTTTGGATTGGAAGGATATGGTTACCCAATGGAAAGCCTTGAAAGAGCCCACGAGTAATTGTACATTCAATCACTCACTGGCAGTGCCCCCTATCGATGTTTTTTATCACGAAAATTGCCTCTACCCCAACTAAATTATTTTTTTGAAGAGAAATAAGAAATTGTAGAAAATCATTTTTGCTGTGCTTATTTTTATAGTAGTAGTAAATATAAATCCTAGACTAGAGCTTATGAAAAAAGGTTATTACCTAGCCCAAAAGCTGGAATTTATTCTTGTAAAAAAATATGTAAAAAGTACCTGATTTCTAATGTGCTCTAAGGTGCGGGACAGACAAGAGAAAATCCAGACGCGAAAATCCGGAGTTTTTGCGTTCAAATCTTTCTTTTCTTGGAAATTAATCAGCTGTCGTTAACCAGTTCATCTTTCATTTGATTTCTTTGTGCTACATTCAGAAAGGATTTTATCTTCATCATCCGTAAACTCCTGCCTCGTATCATTGGAACTAAATAACAACAACCCGCTCCCCGGAATTGCAAGTTCGGAGTATGATCTATTCCCAATCATCGGGTCACCAGTTTCGAGTGTCAGGTTTCAGGTAACTGACCGGTAACTGACCGGTCACTGGTTGTGGTTGGTGCTTTGCCTGGGCTGGTATCTGGAGATTGGAGCTATCCTTGTAAGTAAGTGAATCTGATTCTGAATGTAAAAGATTGAGATTAGGGGAATGTTGACACTCAATCGAAATGAGTACTCCGTCATGTCCCTCTCCAAACCCTGTCGTCATAAGATAAGGCCGTCAGGGGTGTCCTTCTGAGTTGTTCTTCCTCGAGTTTTTTCTCTCATAAGTTATTAAAAAATTTGTATTTTTGTGCTGATTTAGGAGAAACGCTGGATCAAAATGGAGGAGGAGCAAGAGGAAGTACTGCTCATTCATACAGTCGAGGAGACGGGAATAGATATTTTGGATATTGCATGTATCACGTCACTTCTTACAGAGTGCTCAAATTGTCTTCAAAAATTCGGGCCGGATTCTCATATTATAAAATCCTTCCAATGTGAAAATGACGAGGGAGGCGTGAAGTCAATTGTTGAAGTTAATGTACTGGATGCCATGAACTGGGTTTTCCGGTGGAGGTCCTTCGGTATCACCTTCCAAAGACATAACGGACAGACAATTGAATTTGAAGATACGGAAACAGCACTCTGCTTGGCATGCGCTGAAGCGTTGGAGAAGCTTTATACTGCTATCAGAGGGTTTGATATGCTGACTACTAAGAACTCAAGAGTAAATCACCTCACTAACACTTTCCTTGACACTATTGTTGAGTTGGCTAATTCAAGTCGGAGTGTCCCGAATCCTACCCCTACTGCTGCCTCAACTCCTGCCGCACCAGCAGAAAGTTTACTCATTGTCCCTATTCAGCGTCCCGAACCATTGGTTAGAACTAAGTTTGTACCTTACAAGGTTGATCCTGCTAGTCTACATCCAGATGACACAAAGTACACGTGGGAGGACGTCAACGTAATCGATGATGCGTTTTCTCCGGCATCTGAGGGTGAGTGCAGGTTTTGTTTTCCCGTCGATTGCAGTTTAATTCGTAAATTCTTGCAGATGAGCAAGAAACTACGGATCAAATCTCTCCACCACCTCCTAAACGGAAGAAGCAGGAGGATGAAAACGTCAGTTTTGCTTGTGAACTTTGTGGAGCTACATTCAAGAAAAGTAAACCGTTAATATAGCATGCGTTTTTGTTCTGTGTGTCTCTGTTCATTATATATTTGTGTTTTCTTTCCAGATCCTAACCTAAGAAGACATTTATTGCTTACACACGGAATTGGGAATCGGTAACGATACATTACGCAGTTTGGTTCTCACGATTTAGTTTTGGCATTTTTGTTAATTACAGTGAAAAGGTCTATCAGTGTGGGCAGTGTGATCGTGCTTTTCATTTTGAGTACATGCTGAGGAACCATGAAAAAGTTCACACAGATGAGCGAGTTGAGCAGTGCAAAATTTGTTCTATGAGGTTCAAAGGAAGAGACGGGCTCCTTCATCACGTCAAGTAAATTTATCAATCAAGGCTATTGCTGTACTAACGTAAATCCGTGTTTGTGAAGCAAAATATTCTTGCAGGGATGTCCACAAAGAAGAGAAAGATAAGCCTCAATGTGAACTCTGCAAAAAGTCATTTAAACAAACTCGAAGCTTGCAAGAGCATATGGAAATGATCCACCGATTGGGCAAAGGAAAGAAGCTCGTCCCATGTCCCCAATGTGATGCCCAGTTCAAGCGCAAGCGTTCCATGCTGGCTCACATACGGAAGGGTCAATGCAATTCTGCTAGACTGAAGAAATCTAAGAAGCCTAAACCGACCGAAAAGATCATCAGGATCAGTAGAAGACAGATGAGTGATGATTACCTCTGTGCTTTCCAGTGCGGGAAATCCTTTGCTCGTAAATCGTCCATGATGTCACACATGGCTCACCTCTGCCCGCTCAAGCCTAAGGAGGAAGTTGAATTTGCATACGAAGGGGAAGAATGTGAAAGTAAGATTTATGAGCCAGAAGTGCTAAGTCCGTCTAGACTATCCTTCAGAAAGAATCGTAGGGGTCGGTCGGCCAGGTCGTCCTCAGAAGATAAAGTCACCCGTACCCATACTCG
Organism: Brachystomella parvula; assembly: GCA_019776545.1. Taxonomy (NCBI): domain Eukaryota; kingdom Metazoa; phylum Arthropoda; class Collembola; order Poduromorpha; family Brachystomellidae; genus Brachystomella; species Brachystomella parvula. Next base: position 32,404 of record JABASM010000139.1, read on the forward strand.
CCCTTTCATCCAACAAGATACCCAGAATTGAAGAAGAATCCGTGTATAAGAAAGTAGTTAGCTAGCTATTAAGCAAATTTAGGTTGACTAACAGTAAGATGGGGAATGCCAGTCATAAGCAGTCGCTCTCATGTAAGTTATTACTCCTCAAAAACGTCGGAAACATAGATTCCATCAGAAAGCGCCCGTTTAGTGCTCCTTGCGTGTGCGTGAGACATGTCGCGCTTTGCCTTGCGGCGAACAACTCCACAGAGCGCATGAAAAAGTTATAAAAAAACAGCACTACAATATTATAAGAGCTCGGTTCGATGTTGCAAAAATTACTCCTGTCAAGTAAGAAGACTACCGAGAGGGCGGCGCCAATCGGGCTTGTTCCCATCTTACTGTTAGTCAACCTAAATTTGCTTAATAGCTAGCTAACTACTTTCTTATACACGGATTCTTCTTCAATTCTGGGTATCTTGTTGGATGAAAG